>JAAGOF010000268.1:125825-174523 GCA_010645155.1 Tigriopus japonicus
TGTGCTTTGTTAATTTGACTTATTTGTTATAAATAAAAAAAACCGTGGAGAGTTGTTCCCTCTTTAATTTTGGTGTCTTGCTCCTGAATCTGACTTCCCTACTAAGGTAAACGGCAAAAGAGGGAGAGGTCTCCAGTTTTCAGTGCTCTATGGGTAGTTTTACAAATAAGAGCCTATGATGCTCTTTAAAGCAGGAGAAATTGATAAGAAAGACGGTCTTGAATCACTATTGGATCATTTAGATCTGCTAGTTCCTTGGGACTTGATGGTATTATAGTCGCTCAATTCCTTAAACTCACCTCGAAAGTTACAACTCCCACGCTTGCTTACTAAAAAAGCGGTGTGATTCCAATTTACAAGGAAATTGACAACATCACTACATCAAATTTAGGCAAAATGTTTGTTATGTGTATTTCAGGTCAAAAATATGAATTGTTGCAACGAATTAGATCCCAGTTTTGGCCTAAGAAGCCTGAATAGCTTATATTTACAACTCCTAAGGCTCAACAAGTACGTTTTTCTCTCATCCAGGAATACCATGTGTTGCCTCCAAGATTATTTCGTGGAAACAGACCAGACGAGGCCTCCATTCTCAAGAGATATTAAAGCGACCAAGCTCGAAATTCCAATGGGAAAACTGAGAGGAAAACGGGAACGAGCCGCTAAGGACCAGCCTCCCAAAGAAATGCGAAAGATGATATGGCTAGGTGGAAGGTTTCGCCATAGTAGAGCACATCTGGTTTATAGAATTATTAGTAACTACACTTCCTCATCCGTGTCACACTGCATTTGTTGTGGTCCCACGTGTCTCCGAGTTAGCTCGCTTCACTTTGACTAGTTCTTGATCTTCATTGTCGTTGCTGTCTTCGTCATCATCGGCTTTGGTAATGACTATCCGCATCACGGGCACATTGGACGGACGTGCGAGATCACCCACTAAGTCGGAGGAATCCGGTTTGAACCTGGATTCCTCGTTGTCCGTGATGATGATCCCGTTGGGATTAAGTTCCTGCCTTCGGCGACTCTCGTTGCACCCCAAGAGGTCGTACCAAATGCGACAACAACAAAACAAGATCAGACCAATGATAAAGACGAGGATTGCCGCCAAAACGTACGCCGTAGTCTCGTTGTTCAACATTGCATAAACTTTGTTCAACTATCTATGAATCTCGCCTGAAAAAAAGTAAGAGCAATTGTTAAAATCATTGACAGAGTAAGACTAAAAATATGGCAAGCAAAGACTAACAAACCGGAAATGGGTCTCAACTATCTCAATTGCCCGTTAGGTATACGTTAGGTATAACCATACAAGTTGAAGCAAAGTGACTTTGCTTCGTGGTTAGCGCAGTTTCCTGTAGTGAGAGAGGTCCCAGGTTCGATTCTCCTCCCCGACCTTTCTCGAGGAAACTTTTAGACGCTAATTCACACCCACAGACGGAGAACCATTCTGATACCGGACATGAGATTGCCTATCGGAACTACTTTAGACGATGCGATGGCTGGCTTCGCTGGCCGGGCGAGGCTCAACCCTCCGACCCTAGCACCAATACTCCCACAACAAAATTCCCATTGTCAGGCTCCCGCTTCAGAAATTTCGATGCTTCTTAACAGAAAATATGAATGTTCTTCAAACCAGCCTGGCTAGACCACTTCTTCAAGTGATCCTTGGCTAGACCCACAGACTTAAAGTATTTCCTAATTCAAATATCGATGCCACTCGTTTTAGATCATGTTTTGTGAAAATTACGCCAAGCTGTGATCGAATCATTCAAATGTTTCAAGGTAAGTACGGTGAGTTTGAAGGGTAGTTCGGTTGGATCTGAAAGCACCAGAGTTTGATTGATTTGGCCAGATCCAGCTTGGAGGTTAATATAATTATTGATTAATATGCCCTTAAGGTCAGACATGGTCTGGAGCTTTCCAGAGGGGAGGAAAAAATTTTTAAATGAACAGACCTGCCCAACCTTCCTCTCTTTTGATCATTCATGAATGATACTCTTGACCTCATACGGTTGCTCTGAATCTTTTTTTGATGTTGAGTACAAGTTTTGGACTTCCATTGGGGTTCCCTGGAACTCTGGCCTTAGGTGGATCAAACTTTTGTTTACCAGAGCTCTAGTAACACATTTCATTGCAACTTTGTTATTTCTAAGAATTTTGTCGAGAAACGCAAGCCATCTGACGGGCGCATTTTGTGCAAGATAAATTGCCCTCATGTAAATGAACGAATAGAAAATCAGCTCAATGGGGCAAGGGGTTTGCCCTCCCCATTCTCAATGCAAGCCTGAGGAAGGGTAAATTGAAGGGAAAATCGACTCATTTTTCTTCAAACGTTTTATTATCAAGACTGTCGCGATACGTCTGAAGAATGAAGTAAGTCTGGGAACTCCGTAGAAGTACGTATGTAGTATTTGAGCTAGCAGTCGGAAGAAGAGGCCTCACTTTCATCCCAGTTCCTGAAGTAAATGGCACTCTTGGCAGGCCTCTCTTATAGGAAGCAATTCCATTTCGGGAGATCGAATAAGAAACTCGGGGACACCAGGGGAACTTGTACCGAAACGTGTCTAGCTCATAAATCGAGATTCTGAGCAGCCAGTCATGCCCAAACGAAATTATTTACAACTTCACCAGCAACCATTGCATCCCTTTACAAATGTGGATATGAGGGCGTTCTCATAAAAACGACGACCAGTTAACGATCACATTGAACCGTTTATCATGTCTCAAAGAGTCCGAATCCTCCGGAGGATTAGGTCGGAAATGAGCTCGACTTCAACAAATGGACCCTCTCAATCCATTCTAGTGTAGTATATTGCACTCAGAGCTATTCAAGGCCTTCCAGGGACCCTGAGGCTTCTTCCATCGTGTGACAGTTTGAGGTCATTGTGGCGAGGCCTCTCGGACAAAGTTTTTCTACTCAAGTCTTCCCTTTTTCAGGTTGTCTCCACATTCGAGGTCTCATCGCTTGCTTTGGCAATCGACGGCAAATTGAGGACGAGTCTGTGGCCTCGAGGATCAAAGTCTGGAACATGGTCCAGAAGTGCTTACTCTGGACTCCATGACATCTCGTGGGAAAGCTTTTTCCCCACCCTTCTTGTTTTTGTATTCGAAGGCCTTTGTTGGGCCAATTTGGAAGTTGGGTCGAGGGGAAAAAGACCGATGAATTTTGTGTTGTCATGAAGGGGAGATTTGGAACGAAATTGTTTATTTCCGTGTATAAATCTTGAGGAAAACAAGACATGTGCGTGTTGTTGGATAATTGAAGTGGTTCACGTATGGTTTGTTGCCAGCAAGATTTAGTCTGTTCTTGATTAGGTTTCACGGAAAAGTTGTGCTCTTCAGATCCATTACTCTGTCATTGTCGTAATATTATTCAACCTTGGATTTATTGTGGAAAAATACATTTGCCATACAACCACGTCATTGAAATTGATATTTTCACCGAAAAGGAATACATGGTTTATGATTGCTAGGGCCCGGAAAAATATTTGCAAAAAAGTGACTAAATATCCAATATATATTTTCTTCAAAAGCCCAAAATATTTGGAAAAAAGCCGGATATTTAAGAAATATTTTTTTAAAAAGGCCATTTTCTGGTATTTTTGTCTGTGTGCACCGATTTTCCAAATTTGTTTATGGTGAAATTGATACATTTGGCCGTTTTGGGGGGCAAACTTGACATTTAATTGATTTAAACAATACAATTTTCAATTTGCCTCAATAGATGGCGCAGTTTTTTCGTATTTAACAGTAGTTTTGATTGTGAATGTATAATCTTAGTACAAATGCCATTTTGTAGTAGAGATTTTTGTATTTTGGGGTCATTTTGGGAAGGCTCTTTTGAGCATTGGTCAGTGATTTCTTTTCCTAAATTTTGCCCGAAATATTTTTTTTGACTAGAATATTCGTGAAAATTTTTATTTTTTCCTTGAAACAGCCAAAATATTAAAAAATTGAGGAAAAGTGGAGAAACATTTTAAAAAATATATATATTTAAAAAAAATTATTTTCGGGCCCTAATGATTGCATTCTTGAATGGCATGACAAGACAGTTTCATTCCCAAGACTCAGCCTGAAGGGCCTTGTTTTATATTCTCAGTGAACCACAACAAAATGCCAAGTTCCATCTTATTCTCTGGCATTCTGGGAACGCATCAACAATTGTGTTAGGACAGGGTTGGAATGATACTGCGAATTAGATCGACTTGAAAAATAAGTTTCCCATTGTGGAGTTGCTGCATTATGAAAATTATATTGTTTATGTCACTCTAAAACAATAAACAATATAATTTTCGAAATGCAGCAACTCTACAGTGTTGTTGCATTATGAAAATTATATTGTTGTGTACATTGTTTTTGTGAAACCCCGTGTAATTGTGCAATTTTACACGAAGACCGTTCAAGCAAAATATGGACGTTTCCTCTCATTTTTTTGGCTCCATTTTCTGAAGTATTTCGTGCTTGAAGAGCAAAAAGAAGTACTGTTTTTCTTTTAAAGGAGAAAAGGTTTTCTGGCCCTATTTGTCTGTGTCCACTGACAAACTTGCTTCCCGTGGACATGGTATTTTTTATGAATATTTTCTCTGAAGAGCTACTTTTCAGAGAACTGATTTTTTGTGTCTCACTTTTAATGCAAGATATCCAAACTAGACAGAATTTTCAATTTGAACAAAAGTTGCTAAAACATATCGATTGCATATATTTTCAGAATCATTTCAGACCTCATTTAATTTGCTAAAAACACTAAAAAGTAAATATTTGCGAAAAACACTAAAAAGTAAATTTGACATAAAATTTGTCTCTCAGATTATTTTCATGACCTTTGTGTATCACTTCAAGTTTTTTTTCCTTTTTCCGCTTGTTTATTTGTAGAAAGTAACCTATCTTTTCAGAAAATATCTTCAAATTTGAGTTCATTATTTTAACAATGATTAGGCATTATACTTTAAATTTCTCACATTAAAAGCCCATTCGTTCCAGAACCAAAAAGATGAACATTAAATCTCTTGAATCTAAGTTATTGTTTTTCCCTCATAATATTAACAGATTGAAATTTTTGGACTGTTTTTGGCCATAGGGTGGCATTCAAGGGAATAAATCTACTCTTTACACCAATCGAATGACTCTCATGAATGCATCGCAAACGATGCATATATATTTCATTTATCTTTAATTGCGCGTACTCTTTAGCCAACATTTGTCCTTCCACAATCTCTATCAATAATTCAATTATCTCTTCCAGATTTGGATTTGAAAATGCCAACCTCAATTGATTCTCATTTTTACTTATCATTTATTCAGTCACGTCATCACTCTCTCTATTCTAGAACTCTATTATGAAATAAACGGCAGAGAGAATGCTCACACCGTCTTTGCGTACGTAAACAAGTCTTGATGGGGCTGACATTTCCAACATTTAAGCCTCAATCCTCGGTTAATCTCCACCGAAAAGTAGCAAGACTCTCTGATTTCGAAGATGAATACGAAAAGTGCAGCGATGTTGCAATGAAATTTGGAACTATCTAACCACACATATTCTGAGTTTTTGTACCTCGACCCCTGTTTACTTCCTAATTTGTCGACAAATATTTGCCATGAAGAGAAACTTTTTTGTTCATAAGAAGATTTTTTTCTCTCTCAGTGATTCCAATATTTTTAAAGGCAAGATGGACGAAATGTAGATGAGTAAAAGAGGGGAAAATGTGCAAATGATCTTTAGGGTGAAAAAGGTCGGTTGTTGAGGTAGTTTGGAAGTATAGTAGAAGCATAGCCAGAAACACAAAAGAAGCATATGAGGTGGAGTAGAAATAACCATACTCAATCAAGTTTCGTTGCGAAGAATAATTACTGTAGATTATAAGAGGTTTTGTGAAAAATCTTTGGATTTCTGTAGAGTATTGGCTCAGTATGTCCAAAAACAGTTGACCTGTAACACAGGATTTTTGTTTGGACAAACTCAATCATCAGCTTTGACTCAACGCTCTGTAACAGCAATCAGTGATTGGTCCTTCAAAATGATACACTTGTCTATCTAAGTATGTCGTGTCTACACATATCTGTGAATGTAGACCCTTTTTTTGTTTTCCTTTGTCTTGAAACAAAGAGCGAAGTTTCCTTTTGATGAGAGTAATAATACCACTGAACTATTTAACTTCTTAAATTCATTGAAAATTCAATAATTCGATGGCAGGAAGCCAAGACATAGATTTTTAGACTACTAGATGGCGGACAACCACTTGGTTAGTTGGCAGAACAGTACAATAAACCAGTTTGTGTACAATGGATAAGTGTAATCGAACGAATTCAGCTGGGGATTCTAGGGCCAAAATGGCTAGGGATGCGTCGGAGTCGAGACTCACCCTCCATAAAATTTAATCAAAATTCGTTAGCCCAACTCGTTTTCTTCATTTTGACAATCAATTCAAATAAGAATTTGTTCCTCACGTAGCAAACTGAACCTGTAAAATGTCAGAACCTAGTTCTGACCCATCCCTAGTCATTTTGTCCCCAGAATCCACAGCTGAATTCGTTCGATTACACTTATCCATTCTAGGGCGAACGTTCATTGTACTGCTTTACCAACCAAGGGGTTGGTTGTGCGACACATAATTACTAATGGTATTGACGACTAACGAGTCATTTTTTCCTCAAACGTCTGTTTTTAACCCCGCAGTTAAAAAACAAAAATCCTCATTCTCCTCCTTCATTATTTTATGATGGAACAAGACATTTAAAAAAATGCTACATCTAAGGAGCAGATTTTCAGTTAGTGAAACGCCAAAAACGTTACCTTTTTAGTTAATTTTATTTGACAAAATAGTCGGGGGAAAGTTAAGAAACGTCAAAATAGTCTGGGAAAAAGTTAAAATGGTTGGTTTTTGTGCATTAACATCATTTATTTTGCTGCATATTTTGAGCATCTGGTGGCCATTTTAAGGAAAAATTGTGCAAGGGAAAGACAATTATAAAAACCAGCCCCTTCTCAGGAACAATTGTATCTAATAAAAAGAAATAATAGAAAGAAAATTCAAAGTTTTTTTCCCTAAAATTCGCAAAAGAACAAACTAATTCACGGAAATATGCGCAAATTTAGAAATGTATGCGAAATAGTTGGAAAAATGATTAAAATCATAAAGTAGTTGAAAATGCGCAAAAATAGGAAATAAGTTAGAAATTTATGGTTTTAGTTCAAATTTATTTTTCCGAACCTTGTTAATGACTTACTTCTTTTGTTTATCCTCGACTCCTAGAAAAGGACACTTCTATTGAAGACTGAGAAAAAATGTAGAACAGTTTCCTCTGTATCACTTTTTAGCTCGAATAACACTTTGAAACCCCGGAAATCTGGAGGTTTTTGCAAAAACTAAGCATCATCCTTCCTTTCTGCATAATCCAAACACACGATAGTAATCCATGGGTGCAGCAACTCACTTAATCAAGATTATAGCCCAAGCCATTAAATATTCATAAATAGACCTGAGGCAGCCACTCTGTCTATTTCGAATATTTGAGCATGCTAATTTGAGTAGCTTTTCAGTTTGGTAGGTTCGATACAATTGGATGGGGAAACTATTTGTTTGTACGTTGCCAAAATGTGAAACTGACTCTTTTTCAGCGTTTGCAAGTAAAATGTGGCCCAAAATATCAAAATTTACAATACTACCCAAAATTTCTCGGTCCAGAAGTAACCAAAAGAAGTTAAAAGCCTCGCTGTAAACTCAGTTTTTAGCAAGAACAAGAACAAGGGCCAATCTAGAAAGTATTTGATGGTTTGTGCAATCAAAACAAAAGAAAAAATTCTGGCATTTGTCAAAAAGAAAAGAAAGGGCGGCGCTTTTTTGCTTTGATCTTCTCAGTCTTTGAGCCAACATTGAATATGTTTTCTTTATGAAAAGGGAAACTTATCTTCCTTCTTATATTAGGGTATGTGTATTTAATGGATTTGATACCCAGATGTAAGAAGGCAGATATCAAGCATCAAGATCGAAAGCACCCGAGAATTTCACTTGAAGCAGGGGTCGCAACCCGATGCGATTTTTGGGTGGGCTCAAAGGCTCGTGGGTATTGAATTGGGGACCTTTTTAGCCTTTGCTTGGCTAGCCCTTTATTGGAACAACTTAAGTTTGATGAGCCCTGAACTCATAGCGGATGCCGACTAATGATTTCAAAAAGGGTTATTAAGTAGGTTGTTTGTCAAAATTGAATAAATAAAGAAAAAAATTGAGAATATGAAATGTTGGTTCATTTTTGCGATTTCAACCAAGATATGAAAAAATCAATCATTTATTCTTCTCACCTGTCTGAAATATCACCACTTACAATTAGTTTGTGTTCATTTGTGATTCATTATAAGTTTCTCGAAAACGTTTTAATTACATTTACCGGCCACATCACAGCTTTGCACCATATACATGTCTGTTCTACTGGTGTGTTTCGAACTGGAATTTTGGCAGAGTTTTGCCATTTTGATTTTTAGTGTCAAACAGCTAGTGATGTGTTTCGAACCAGAAGTGCTGCCAGTTTTAACTCGGAAGTTTATCGCTGTTAAAAAGGGCAGGTTGTAAAGAACTTTTTGTAAAGACCTAAACAGGGACCAATTGGGCAACACTCGAACTAGTTCGATTTCGAGTTCCATGGATAGTTACACTGAAAAATGGATTTCGAGTTGGCAGTGCTGCCATATTTTATGGTAGATAAGGTCTATAGACTGTTGAGAAGCTTAGTTGCGGTCAGATTTTTGACCTTAAAACTAAAATGGCAAAACTCTGCCAAAAATCCAACTCGAATCACATCAGTACAAACAGCTGACCTCAACTTATCTTTTTAACACACAATAGACCTTATCTGCCCACGGTACTGAAAAAATCATTTTAAGTTTCTATGGAAATTCCCAAACAGGATTAAATGTGATTCAGGCTCAAGAAACCATGAGGAACAGCTTTGATTTTTGAGTTTCTCAAACAGGCCTAGATTAAAAGTTATATACCTAAAAACCTATCTAATAAATTAATTTTTGAAAATCTAGTCAGTACACTTTCAGAGCAGATTTAGATACCTTTCAAATCGAAATTGCTTGAAAATATGTTGCTCAGCTGCTGAGTTATTTGAGTTTAACCTGTTCATTTTTTGGCCCAAAAAAGCGAAAAAACGTTCCGGCTATGTGAAAACTCAAATTCCCAAACAAATTATATAGATTTTTTATGTCACAAAATAAAATAAGAAATCTTGATTCTTCTGTTTTTTATTGTAACATTTTAAAATAACCTTTTTTAAAACTTAAAACACACTAAAATGTAATATATGTTTCCATTGATTTCAGTACATTCGGTTAGGTTTTCAAATGAAAATTGAAAAAAAATGCTGAACAGATGTGTCTTCGTATTTTGTGAGAATTCGATATTTCTCGAAGGACCATGGCCAAATGGACCAAAATCGATTTTCTAAAACGTTATTGAATTTTACAAAATTTGCATTGAGGACTTACCAATATAACCTTTCCATAATTCAAAAGCCACAATTCGAAAAATTGGATTTTTAGTGTGTTTTTCGGAAATAATACATATTATTTTGACATGCTATGACAAAACATAGAAGAATAAAGACTTTTAATTTAATCTTGTGACATCAGACATCGGTATCATTTGCTTGGGAATTTGAGTTTTCATATACCTGGAACGTTTTTTCGCTTTTTTGGCCCAAAAATGAACAGGTTAAACTCAAATAACTCAGCAGGTGAGCAACATATTTTCAAGCAATTTTGATTCGAAAGGCATCTAAATCTGTTTTAAAAGTATACTGACTAGATTTTCAAAAGAAAAAAAAATATTTAATAGGTTTTTAGGTATATAACTTTTAATCTAGGCCTGACTTTGAGAAACTCAGAAATCATAGTTGTTCCTCTTGGTTTCCTGAGCCTGAATAACATTTCATCATGTTTGGGAATTTCCATGGAAACTTGATATGATTTTTTCAGTACCGTGTGCCATAAAATACAAATATATTTAAAAAATAATATAATATATAATAATATAAAAAAATAAATAAAATGTATGGCAGCACTGCCAACTCGAAATCCATTTTTATAAGTATCCATGGAACTCGAAATCGAACTAGTTCGAGTGTTGCTAAATTGGTACCTGTTTAGGTCTTTTCAAAAAGTTCTATACAACCTGCCCTTTTCAACAGTGTTAAACTTCCGAGTAGAAAATGGCAGCACTCCTGGTTCGAAACACATCACTAGTCTGTTCCCTCTCACCTAATTCGATTATTAGGATAAGCTTGTGGTCCCAAGAGAGCTTCCTGCTTTTCAAAATGACGTCTCTACATTACAGCAGGGAGACTTCCAATTCAAATCGAGTCTCTTAAGTCGTCAAAATGATAAATATGTTTGACAATGACACGGGTAGAGCTCGTCATAATAACTTGTCCCAGATGAGAAAGTTTGGGCCTGACTTGACACATATTCTCACGGCTCAAATCTCTCGCGTTTCTTTCTAGCAAACTAGTACGTGACAGAAGGCAGATAGTGTTTCATTTTGCAAATAGACACAACGTCATGGAAATGGTCCAGTCATGTTGGAACTGTTCCCGCCAGTTCGTTTCCCCAGAATAAACATGGACATCAGATTTCTTGGCCAAACAGCCATAAAGTTGGCACTTTCGGAACAGCCATTCATTAGGAGCAAAATGAGATCATCACATCATCAAGATCTATGGCATCGCTCAATTTTGAAGGCTGGCTTTTTTTCACAGATTGAGATCCAGATCTAGATAAGATAACAGTTCGCTTGTTGAAATTGCTCAAAACTTCCGGAGAGGAAGGGAATGTTTGAAATTAGACGGAGAATCTTCAAACATATCATACAGCCAATGCAGAAAAATGTAAGTGAGGTTAGTTTTTGGTCCATTTTCCCACTGAAAAGCTCAAGACCACCAACCAACAAAAGCATTGCGGATGAAATTTCAGACCCCCTTGTCTGATATAATGGTAACGGCAAAAATTTGTTGTACAACACTTTTGACAAACGAACATTTCAGCAATGTTTGGTCAGATGGAAAGAAACTTAAGTGCTGTCTCACTTTTCAGCGAAGGGGCTATTGTTGAAAAATGTTAAATGGGGGAAATGATGACTAGGGCGATCATATATGATATGTGTCGATAATAATAGCTTCTTCATAAAATTCTCAATATTTGTCATTGACACTATTCATTTGTGTATATATTGTGTTGAGTTCAAGCAAACTCGCTCTCTTGTAGTGAAAAAAAATCGTCCTTAATGTGGAAAATTTTCGATCACGAAGTTCCAACAAGGTAAGAGAAAAGTGAAAACAATAAAGAAATTATGCTCTAAAAACCCTGATAGAATTTAATCTAATGGCCATTTTCGCTCACAGATAGCAAACCTGGTCCTTGTTTACAAGTCTGTCAACAAATTTGTCGGTCTATGTGACCTCTTTTCAGTCTCTGTTCAAAGTTCAACAGACAGGAAAAAAATTAGATACTCCCGCTTCTTATCCCCTGTTTTCAATGTGGTCCAATCCCTACATGTTTGCTCTCAAATTGTGTTAAATCTGTGCCCTCTGTTGCACGGATCGGGTTTCCATGGCTTCAGATCCAATTAAGTTCCATCAAGGCCGTCTGCACGATCAAAGGCTTTATTTGTCTGGATTGAAGGCTCCGCTTTGAGCATTGTGACCAAACGACACTCATCTCCTCAAGTTCCTTAAATGAAATGAACTTACTCTTTGGAGGCTCGGGTTTTGCGCCAAGTTAGACACACTCAACAGATTCTTTTGACAAGATTGCTCTGTTCCACTTGATGCCATCTTCTAGCGACAAAATACGCACTCTTTGGAACATGTCCCACTACATTGTGAATGATCCACGATGCATTTTGATCGTGCCGCCACATTTTCAGAGTCACTCACTTTCGGTGTTCCGAACAAATCCCAGACGAGACGAGGTTGTTGATACAAAACATGTTCCTCTAAGCTCTAGCGATGGAACTGGAACTGGGTCTTCTCAAGGAGTGCAAATATACTTTCCCGGTCTGAGTCAGTGTTGGCCGTCTTTACCGCCGCTAGATTGATGATGGATTCGCTCATATCTTGACTGTTTGGGTGGCTTTCCGAGACTGCTAAAACGACCCCTACATACTACATTCGTTCGTTGGTCCGAAGGAACGAACGAACGAACGCAGGAACATCGAGTATGAGTAAGTAAGGGCTTTCGATTCGGTGAGGTCGCTTGTTCCTTTTCCTCTGCTCCTTGTTCCCCTTCGGCCTCGTTTCCATGTAGTAGTAGTACTGAGAAGCGTGAAGCGGCCTCGGAAATGAGAAAGAGAGAGTGAGAGAGAAAGAGAGAAAGAAAGAGAAGAATTGAACGCAAGAGATGAATCTGAGTGTTGTTCACTGCTGGAAAATGTACGTACCACTCTTCTTTGAGGGGCTTGCCACCACTTTTTGTTTCGTGATCATCCCAAGCCCTTCCTTTCCAGTAATAGAATGTTACGCTTTTAGGCTTTTGAGAAACGTATGAGAGGTAGAAACTTGAAGATTTCTTTTGTTTTGATAGTTTTGACAGATCCTACAGGGGGTCCCAATACTTCTAGCTTGTTCCAAAAACCAAACAAAAATACGTTTATTTTCATCTTATTTAGTGATGGAACGAAAAAAAAAAACTCAGCTGAAATTTAGGCAGAAATTTTGGTTTCAGTTCTCCCTGCCAAAACCAAAAGCAGACATGCACTATGAAGTTTGACGACGAAATGTAAGGGTTTTAGAGTCCAAAACATCTGAAACTCAATTTTCGAATTTAGAAAAAATATTAGAAGTATCGAACGTTGTACACCTCATCAATTTGAATTTCAAAGTGAATTTTGCATGCATTTAACATTTTAGTCACCTGCTTCCAGTTTTGGTTTCAGTTAAGCCTATCAGTCGAAAAGTTCATTTAAAAGCCTTTTGAGTCCATCTCTAATTTCATCTCTAACAAACATTTCTAATGATATGCATGTAAACTTTTATGGCAACACTTCTTTTCAGTGTGATCAAGGGGGTTAAGATGAGCTGTTGTGGAAACTGGAAACCCTCCAAATGTTTGTGACTCTTAAATTTTCCGGGACTCTGAGAGCTCTATTGGGCTCTTTGTTTACGAAAATTTCACAAGTCTGTTGATCTCTTCTTTGTGAGATTAAGTGAATCCCGATAATTTTTTTACATGAGAAGCTTGCATCTCACAATTATAGGATACATAAAATAAAAGGTGATAAATACATAGAACTCATGTTTTCCATATCAATTATTAAATACAACTAGATGTGATATAACAAAAGTGGGGCTTGGCAAAAAACTTATTTGCCACCCTGCACGTTTAAATACGGTGGTGATTACGTACACTAAAGCTCGTTTCCAAACTATTATCATGGCGGTTTTGAGAACGTCCAGACAGTAAATTTTAATGATTTTGGCCTAGTTTTGCTTCATTCACAAGAGGCAGTAATATTTGATGTCCCAATTTGGCCATTGGGACTGTGTGAGTTCCTATTGTCCCGTCTGAATTTATTCGAAGTCCTTTGTTAAACGGCTCTGAAATGCAATTGGTCTACAGCCTATATTATGCAGTTTTAAAATTCTTCCAAAACCTGTACATTCTGAATGGATACTGATTTACAAATTTGGAACACGTTACACTTTTATTCAAGGAAAGGAAATAAGGTTGTTTAATATTAAGTATTATTAGTATTAAGTTTTTTTGTGACTCAGGTTCATGTCATGGCGTATAAAATATTGCTGAATAAATTTGAACATTTTTTTTTTTGGGGGGGGGGCGGATTTTTTAATACCGCTACAAGGAATGGATATACAGTAAAATGACATGTCAAATGCTAAAAACGTTAAAATTGACGACTAAAAATGTGATATCACAGATGACTTGACAAGAATAGATTATTTAAGAGCTGCATTTGGATTTTTGTGTTACTTATGGGTAGAGCCAAGATTTTTAGGTGAAAAATTAGAAAATAATTTTTCACCTTTTTTACTGCTTTTGAGGGAAATTTTTTTTTTTTTGCCTTTTTTAGCAAAAAAAAATATTTTTTTTGACACTTTTTGGGACAAAAGGTTAATAAATGCCGAGCTTTACAACATTTACCACCTGGTTTAGAGAAAGTGATTTATAACTTAGTGAAAAATGGTCATATTTATACTATCGCTAAGGAAGGGCATTGATTTGAATTCACATTTAATTTCAAGAGACTAGAGGCAGTTCTTTGAAAAATGTAGAAAGGAGTAAAATTTACAATTATTTTTTTCCATTGGCCTTCCAAAGAAAAAGGTTGGTAGGGCATTTATTTAACTTCTTCATTTTTTAAAGAATTGGCTTCTGGGCACTGCGCAAAAAAAAAAACAGCGCATTGGAGGTTTTGTGAGTCAATTAAATTTGGCGCCTCAAATGACAAGCTCGTAAACTTGTCCATGTTAAAAATGATGGTTCAAATGGCACAACTTGGTAAGAATGTGGTGTGTGCGTGGTATGGTAGCCGACTGCGCCATGCAGTGTGAGGCTACTGAGGTAATCAACGGCAATAATACTTCACATTATAGGAGATAGATATTTCCGATAGAAATTCAAACAGTCTCAAATAAGCATAAAAAGCGTGTCAGGTGAATCGGGATTCTCAGGGTGACCTCAGTATACTTCAATATTGCAATACATTCACCAATGTAAGTGCTTCTATTGTAAAAGGCGCACAATAAGAACCTTTTTTTTACTTTTTTTTGGTTATTTTCTTCACCTATTTACCACTTTTTTTGGCTTTTTTCTTCACCTAAAAATCCTGGCTCTACTTATGGGTATTCAACTCCCATGCTGCGTTCAATTTAGATTCGGCTATTTTTTGTACGTTTGTGTTATCCAGCCAACTCTTTATCTTTATTGTTTTCGGCACGTGTACTTCATGATCAGGAAAATATGGTATTAATCAATCGTTTTGTTGTGGGTGCCGAGGATTCCGAATACATACTGATTGTTGTGACACGTTTCCTCGCCACATGTATTGTACAATGTTTAACGACTTAAGATAACGCTCATCAATAACAATCAATACTAGCTAGCATGACTAAAAACGGATAGTAAGTCCCGATTCAACCCAAGGATGAGTCAACAAAATATGGCCTATTTGTCAACGTCTGCGATATTTGTGAGCGTGGAAATATGGACATTTACAGTATACGTAAGGGTCACAAAAGCTAGTGCTTGTTCACAATGCATATAGCAAACGAAGCAAAACTGATTTATTAAGCTGAGATAAAACTCGTTATACAAGGTCATGATGCCATAAACAGAAAGGATATTCAAAATACTATACATAGCGTTTCTTTCATTTTTGTAATATTCTAAAATATTATTTTTCATGTGTATAATCAATTTTTAGAATATTGTAATTTTACTATATTTTTGTAACCATTAATGATTTTTTTAAAATTGAAAAAAAGGATATTAAAAAGCCTGAAAGCCATGTCTGACATGCCTTTTTTAGTTCTTTAATTCCGACAAAGATTATAATGGACGTTACAGAAGGCAACAAGCAACAAAAAATATTTAAGACAAAACCCAACAAGATTGGGTTTAAAAGGGCAGTGAGTTGGTCAAAAAAGTCAAACAGGCCCACTTATTAGTAAAAGTTCAATGCCTGTCGAAAGAGAAAATTTCAGTAATTTTCTTTTTATTCTATCTATACCTAAACAAATCATTTACCTGAGGTAAGTTAAAAGTCTACTTGACATTTTTGTCGAGTTGCCTTGTTCGTATTTTGTGCCGGCCGTAATCGATCATCTGTCAAATTTTGTATTGGAATGACGGATGGAGGCCAATGCTTTATCCCGTTCCTTCACTTTCAGCACGTCTATTTGTACATTGCTCCAAATATATCGTACATAAGTCAGGTTGGCAGCACCTTTTCTTGGAACTATTGATGGATATCCGAAAGAAAGTATTGAGTAGTGCACTTCTTGTATTATTTCCACTTGCCGTTCTCATTTAGGAACTACGCACGATTTATGAAAGATATTCCCCAAAAAAAACCATTTTACTTCAGGAGCGCCAGTTTAGAAGTTCAACTGATTGCAGATCATTGCTTTAGATTTTTGATATTGCATTGCAACGATCTTAGACGATCAGTTTTAAAATATTGCAAGGAAAGTATAAAACAACAACAGCCTGGTTTTGAAGACAGGAATTTGTTACACTTTCTGAAAGTTATGTAACCAAGTAGTGTCCTCATAAGTTTTCAAGTCAAACAATCAAATGCAATTAAATCCAAGCATATGAAAATGTTGTTGGAATGCTTTAGAAGAAAGACTATATGCTACAAAACCTTTCAAGGTAATGGTTAAGGTTTCTTCCTGTCCTGGTGTCAAGAGAAAATTCTACCCATCACACACCAATGTGTTTTTGAAGCTTACTTTTGGTTAACATCTATTGTGTTCGTGGAATTCCCTGACAACTTAACAATCGATCTCTTGCTAAAAAGGAATAAAAATGTATCCTGTGTTGAAGGTTGATGTAGACCTGAATTACCAGAGGTCAGATTTAGTCAGTCCAAAAAACGACCGACCACAACAAATGCATTAAAAAATTATTCGATAAAATAGTGCATACAAACGAAATTACCAAATAACGGCGATATCGGATATCGAAAAATATTCCTTTAAAATAGTTTGACCTTTTGAATTTCGAAAATACAGGTCAGATATTTTGTCACCTTTAAGCAAATATTTTTCCGGGTCCTAGTAATTAATTACATTTCAACCCATGTAATTGACAATTTTCAACTACAAATTACAATTACATTTTCATCCAAAAGCCTCTGAAACTAAATTTACGACTTTAAAAATATGCCATTACCCAACTTTGAACACCACAGCAATATAGATTTATGCATGTATATAATTATGAAGGAAGCTGGTTTTGGTCAAGCCCTCTTTCGGCCAACTCAATCGTCTTTGATTAAGAAACCTTTCGGTCTAGAGCACTATAATAACAGCGTACAGTCATAAAGTGCGCCATCTAGTGAATTTCATGCGGCAACAGCTCGCAGTTCCCATGATACTCACATTTTTGAAGGTTGCGACGGTCATTCATCAGTTTTGAACAAACTAAAGTGCCTAAAATGTTGATGGCCGAACTCTTAATGATACCTTAGTGTTTTTCTGATGAATTTTGACATATATCATGCTTAAATTACCTTTATAGTAGTCAGATTTCCATGCCATTTTGAGAGGGATTTCACTAATAATTTCAACCAAAAACCACCACAGGTCCATTAACAATACTCAGTCAACATTTGAGGCACTTTAGTTTGTCCAAAACTGATGAATGACCGTTGCAATCTTCAAAAACATGTGTATCATGGGAACGGCGAGCTGTTGCCGCATGAAATCCACTAGATGGCGCACTTTATGACTGTACTCTGTTATTATAGTGCTCTATTTCGGTCCATAATTGATTCTACCTTTTTCCAAAAGTGTAACAGATTCTCCATTCAGATTCGTTGGTGCACCTAAAATAAAAAAATGCTAATAAAAGGCATTACTTGTAATCTTCTTTTGTAGTAACATAAAACACAATTGGAAAAAATGCAATGAGTACATTACTTTCGTGCAAGGTTCAGTAAAACCGGTTTAATGCAACAATTATTCAAAGCATTTGCCCTCATCAGTTCCCAGGAGTATATCTCTTGGCCTTTGGATGCTAAAAGTATGTGTAAACTTGATGCAGATGTTTGAAACTAAAACGTCAACTTGTCTCTCGTTGGGATACCTGGCCATTGACGTCAACCCTAGGCAAATGTGTTAGACCCAAGTTAACTGGAACAGATGGTTTCCAACTTTATCCAAAAATATTCTGGACCTTTTGGGATAGGGGCTAATATCTAACCATGTCGGTTTTCCCTTCTTCCCACGGGACCGATAAATGCATTGCTTTCCACTTCGTAGTTTGGAAAAGTAGTGTCCCTTAGTAAAGATTGAAGAAGAAAAGTTTTTGATTGCTGACAATCAATTTTATCAAGCAACTGAAAAATATATCATGGTTTATCTTGACAGAAATCCACAATCAGGTGAATTCTATTTTTTAAATCTTTTGCACACAACTTTTGGATGATTGGCCAGATCAAGGACTTTGGAATGGAAGACATTAAAATATATATAAAAATAATAACGGGAATCTAACGGTCAGTTTTGTTCAGCTTTGTTTTTTAGGAGTTAGGGCCCAGAAAATATGTACTTTTTTACTGTAAAGCAGAAATCTCAGAAGTTTCATTGTGTGGGGTCAGCCATAACCCTATCATCAGCTTGCCTGAATTCTTGAAATCTCTAGAATTTCTGTTCTACAACAAAAATATGTTTCTAGACCTTTAATCATTAACAACAAAATAACTCCTTCCAATCCTTTCAGTGTGATCAGAGATCAAAAAGGCGGAAAAACGTAAAACAAGATTTTTCGGCTTAACATTATTTTGCTCTGATAACATTATTTTGATGTGTTTTTGAATGAAAGCTTTTGGTTTTGAAATCGTTTTTTGTTGCAAATTTTATTACTTTTAGAACCGCGAAATTTGAAAGTTAAAAAGTAAAAAAAAACACATTAAACATTGAAGATTTTTCGGCTTGACGTTAATTTGCTCTGATAACAGTATTTCGATCAGTATATTTAGTTTGAAAGCTTTTGGTTTAGAAAAAAGTTTTTTTTGTTAAAAATTTTATGCTTTTTAAAACCGGGAAATTTAAAAAATTTTACCCTAAAAGCCATCTAATTGTTATGAAGTAACAAAGTATTGTCATGACACAAGAAAATAGGCCGTTTCAAGGGAGGCCCAAGTTGTTTTTAGAATACATGGCCGATTTCATTCGAACATCATCTTAATAAAATCCTTTTCGTTTCTCGAAAAAAGCAATATTTGAAAAATATTGTCCATGGACTTGCTTAATACAACTTATCCTGACTAGATATGAACCAAAACCAATTTTACCTTGAAACAAAATTACTTTCAAAGTAATCTCATATATACTTATTCCGCGGTTTTTTTTCTTCTAACTAGGCTTGACACGGCGTTTAATTGAGCTAGAGAAGTCATTTTTAAGTTCCAACGACATTTGAGACCAGTTTTGGAGTGAGAAGACAATCCCGCATATGAAGTCGAGGTTGGCTAATTAAGCCACGGGCCAAAAATTGATATAATGTCACTTAAAACTTGCTTGAAAACAATTTTCTGAATTTTTCTTATCACCTATTCCTAAGATGGTCTCAGTGTTGCCTGAACCCGAAATATTGACTTAATCTGTTGAGCCCTTCTTTGAATTTGTTAAATTTGGTAAAATTAATTTCTTTGAAATTATTTGAACAAAAGTCCGATTGTGTCCTTCGAGAATTGTGTTCGAAAATAGCCATTGAAAATTGAACGGCTAAATAGATTACAACAATATTTTGAATCATTACCGAAGTAAGTGTGCCTAACAATTATCCAAAAGAACATTTTCATAAATTTGTTTTTAAGCAAGTTTTAAGTGACAATATATCAATTTTTAGCCCGTGGCTTAATTAACTGAACTCGGTAACATATTTACATTGTCTCTTCACCTCAAAACTGGTCTCAAATGTCTTTGGAACTTAAAAATGACATACCCAGCTCAATTAAACGCCGTGTTGAAAAACAGTTACACCAAATCCCCATCGATTCGTTGATTTTACTCTGTAACTTTTAAAACGACTCGGTTTGTATATGTGACCTTCAAATGCACCTTCAAGTTGGGCTCGTATGTTCCTTTTATTTCAATATTCTTCCATTGAGAAACAGCCTCAGACGTGTATTTTCAGGCCAAAGACCCCCAGGGGCTATGAAGTCCCAAAACCTTCAGGCCTTTTTCTGGCCACAGGCCACCGAAAACCGTCCAAAGGATATTGCCTTTGAATGGAATATTCTTTACTTGCCAGCTTTTTCTTTGGCCCATGAAAAGGACTAAAAGGGTTTCCGTATCAGCAAAATGCAGGGTAGAATAAGTCTTTTATGCCAGGCTGTACGTTTTTTTGAGGTCAGGCAAATACTTTCCATTTCCAGGCACGACCATGTCCGTTTAGAGAATCTAGAAAATGAATTGAACTGCACGTGGCAATTTCCGGGAAAAGCCACACACTCACATGGACTGCTTTAACCTCATTAAACGGCTCTCATGAAAATGTCCGAGCACTTCAACTCGTGGGAGTATTTTGCTTTTAGTCCTCTTTCCGACAAAACATGGAGCCCTAAAATGCCCGTTGAGACGACTTTGACGTCCAACTCAGTTCATGTTATCAGTCGTTCAAGCAATTTACCAAATGAGTTTCCAAGAAATTTGTCGACCAAGTCGACATTGTTGCACTTGTCCGTGTTTCCGACGTTTCTTTTAACTTCTACCAAGGGAAAACAATCATTGAGAAACATGTCGCAAGGTTGTAGTAACTTTCTATTTGTGGTGACACCACCCAATATCGAAAAATAGTTGTCCAACCCCTCCCATTACTAGCTTCATGTTAGGTTCCAGATAGAGCCAATAAAATCAGCAGAGTACGCGCAAAGGATGACTTGTTCCACTTAAGACCAAGCGTCTCCGCTCCAATTTCCTTCTTGTGAAAAATGAAGAGGCTGAGATCATTGGTACAACAAAGTCTAATGCTCGAACTCACTTCCTACAATGGCTCTAGTTCCTGCTGTCAAAGGCCGAGGAACCAATGGAACCAAATCCCGTTCTTGTTTGATTAGATCCGAGAATCTTGTTCGATGACATTCAGAGATCTTGAAATCAGATCCCTGTGACAAATGACATTGAGAAGGAGATCAAGTCTTCTTGCTTGAAGGATGGTTTTGCTCTTTTTTCGTACCTATCTTGTAGTACGTGAGCTTGAATTATGATCCCGCTGAGTCAGCACCAAAATGTGTCACCCTAGTAGATAGGGGATCTTTTGAAGCAATCCATCAAGCGAAGAGGAGGAGGATCGCTTTCACATTCTACGAACCCATGGAAACGAATTGTTGGACCATTCGAGCTATTGTGGAAAACCAACCACATTTTTTGATCGCCTGATGCCAAGAAGGAATGGTGATTCTAAAACGAAACACGATACGACGAAATGCACAAAAGCATGTAATGAAAATCGATTCTGATGGACTACAACTCGATACTGTTGTGGATTAATTGAAGTGGAAAGAATAATTTGTTTTACTAACGAGAAAGCACGAATGATAAAATGATTGGTAAAACTGCTTTATTTGAACAAATTTGGGACTATTTGTAAAATTGATGAGACACTCTCGATGGTTACTTCTCAAAATGGTTGTATGTAAGTAGCTTTTGAGAGCACATTGCATAAAAGTGGCATTGTGATATTTTAATTATATCTTCGGGTAAACTTGAAGTTAGGAAAGGTGCTAACTACTGGGGTCTGTCACAGCTCGGCATTATAAAATTTAACCAAAATTCAACAATAGAGAGCAATCAATCACTCTCTTTGTGACAAGGTTCTTTTTCACATTGAACATGAACTAGGGGGGATCATGCGAATAAAAATTAGCCTATATTTATCTTTCGATGGCGAGTTTGAGCTTCGTCAGCAGCCAGCAAATCGTCTGGAAGCAAATTGTAGTTCCAGTACTTTTCATTCGATCTACTCACAATATTTGACTAAGGAACAAACGGGAAGAAGTAATCACAAAACTGGTCACCCTGGTAACACAAAGATTACAAATAAGATTCATAAAGCTCGTCACTTAGGAGTGGATCGGTCGATTTGGGAACCTTTCCACGGAAGACGGTGATCCCTTTGAGGCTGGCTGATCGTTCCAGATCACTGATACAGCTCCCAACAATAGGATTGGCAAATTTGACCACAGAGGTTCGTTCCACATGTCCATTAAGCCGGTCCACCGATCTTGTCAATGGCTCGTAATCATCCTCCGTGTCAAACGTGTGCGAGAGCTCGGCCTCACAATCCACAGAACTGGTTGACTTTCTGGAGTGACCATTCGAGTAGCGCGAATCGTGATTGTAAACCTCGACCACGCCTCCCTGTAGATATTGAGGCTGGCCATTGTTTGCTCGAGATGGGGGGTTACATTGAGAATTGCAGCAAGAATGGCTTGAGTAAGTGTGTCCACTGGATTGAGGCGAGGAACAAGAGGGTCCCGTTGTGGGTGAAGTGGACGTTGGCCGACTGGCCTCAGAAATGGTTGATGGATCCTCGTTGATGGTAACGGTCGTTTTGGTGATACTGAAAGAGACTTGTGGACCTCGAGGCTTGGTCGGTTTCCCATTGAGGCCATTTTTGGTCGCCTTGGGAGAGCATTGAGACGAGGACCTTTTCTTCAGGGAAGAGACTCTTAACCTCAGAATGGAAAGCTCTTGTTCACGCTGAAACAACATTATAGTATATGTAGGGAGACTATATTGACGCCCACTCTCCCGACCGATAATCGTCTTTATCGGAAATACAGGGTTGTCACAAAAAAGAGTGAAGAAAAAGGACCAAGACATCATTTTGATACATTACAGTTATGATCATTTTGTACCAAGACCAATTGAGTAAAACGGGTTTAGGTACACATTCCTTCACGCAAAAGTTGATTAGCAAGTCACAGTATTAACAGCCCTAACAATTGCACCCTGACACAAAAGTTTGACCTGATTTCTCACTTCTCAGTCCTAATTGAATTCAATCTGGTTTTCAATCTGCCAGATCATTTTTGTGCGCGCTACTTTGCTATCAAGTCCAAATTCACTAAAACTGTACATTTGTCACTTCTATGAAAACTTAGTTTAGCCATAGATTATATCCCAAAAGTACCCCTGTGTTTGTAGGTGCCATCAATATTCAGCCAATATTTTCCACACTAAAATTACAAAAGGTCAATGGCATTGATGGCAGTCCAAAATGATTGAAATCCCATCTGAACTTCACAGAATGTACTGGACAAATGAGAATAGAAATTTTGTGTCACAATGCTTAGATTTTGAGGTTGCACATATTTTCCACTTTGCTGGTTATGAAATCATGATTCACTCCCCAAGAATGACACTATTAACCAAGGTGCCCACGCTGTATTGTTAAAAAAGTCCTTATTTCAAGTGCAAATAAAATTGCCAACTTGTAATTTTTTGAATAACAAAAACAGAAATTTTGGGTTAACACATGAACTTTTTTAATATTTCGTCCCGTTTCGTGCCAATTTATCAAAAAGTTGGGACTTTGATTTATGACAACCCTGTACCAAAACAGAACGCTCGGATACTCACCTCTTTTAGGGACATTTTGAGAACTTCATTGTCGGCATTGACTTTCTTATGTTCTTGTTCCATTTGACGGTTCACCACTTCGCTTTCCTCTTTTTCTCGGGGGTCATGGGCATGTTTGCGGATGAATAGGATCTTTGGAACGTAGATCAAGGCCATGGAGAGGTAACAACAAAAAATGTTGGCAAGAGATACAAAACAGAAGGCAGCATTTTGTTGGTCACCTGAAAGAATGGAAAATTGCTTTTGTCAAAGCCGATTCGCCGTCTTTGATACCTCACACGTCCTTTTTCTGGCATATTTCGGGATGTTGACCTTTTTTGGATGTTGTGGTTGCCGCCTAGGGCGTGCATAATCTTGCAGCTATCTTAACGATAAATCATTCAAGCTGAAAAAGCGCTCATGCGCAGATGTACTTCACTCTCGGTAATAAATTGTGCTTTACGTTCCAAGTATTTCTTCCTCTGTAAATATTTGGAACGCGTTCATACCGGTGTTCCTTCTCGATTGGTGCAATCATTGGTATCAATTTCTAGACAAGTCTATCTCGAACGCAAGGCAATCTCAAAAACCCAAGAATGAGATCGTGTGTTATTGAGGGAAAGAAAAGAATCATGTCCCTAGATCCCTCATCTGCTCCAATATAACGGTCCAACAAAGAGCATTTGGTCCATGTTTGAGGCTAATATTGGAAAGGCTAGCATCTGGTCACAATCTGATTCCTCGTACTTTAGAACTCTGTGGTTGGGTGATTGAAGGCCAGGAAGCATCTGTTGTCACGCCTCATCAAGCTCAATCCCAGGTTCCCTAATGCAATGGGAATTCCTAGTTCCAAATGTAGCCTCACCTTTTAGCTGGATGACCGAGCCAACCTCAAAGCTAATCGGTTTTATTTCGAACGCATCTTATGGTTTCTTAATTAATTAGTCACTTGTGTGAAAGTGGTTGATTTAGTCGTAATAAAAATCATAGTAATAACATTACTTGTGGGTTTATGAGGCCCGGAAATTAACTTGTCGATCGATTGTTGGCGGCCAATAACTTGTATCCTCGATGAGATAACCACCCAATGGAACAATAAAATGATCTCATCCAGAACGGCACAGAGAAAAAGATATGATCAAGATAAGAGGAGAAAGAAGTGAAGTCTCGGAAGCAAGACTAATTAAAAGCTGAATGGGGAGAGTCTTAATGAGGTCTGGAAGTCTCATTAGAGAAAGGATATGCTAGGGGCCAATAAAACAGGCCTGGATGTCGTTAACAGTAAAGTTAATTTTGTTAATCACCACCTTTTTCTTTCAACACTTCATTTTGTTCGTAGTTAATCTGTTCTCTAAAAGTTTTACTTCATAAATGCTTGGCTTAACAACACGATATCGCATATCTTTCACTTTCAAATTTAGTTTCCCTTATTCAGTCATCCGTATCAACAAAAGTGCATTGCACTTTCTGCTCTACGTTCTATAAGGTCGATTGTTGAGGTAGTTTGGCAGTATAGTAGAAGCATATCTAGAAACTTAAAAGAAACATGAAAGAAGCATATGGCACGGAGTAGAAATAACCATGCTCGATCAAGTTTCGCTGCATAAGCAGCGCTTTTCAATCACAGCTTATGTAGTAACATGATCAAGCACGGTTATTTCTACTCCATCTCAGATGCTTCTTGAATGCTTCCATTATACTTCCAAACTACCTCAACAACCGACCTAGAGTTGAGATGAGCCGAGTTTTTCAATGGTTGAAAGTATTTATATTCTTTCGATCCTTGCTGATTATTGTTCTTTGTTCCATTACTTGTAAACGACCGTATTAATTGTAGTGTACTACAATTCATTGGAGCGTTTTTGAATGACTCATTTCAATCATAACGAAGGATCAAGTCAACGTTTATCCGTAGATCCATTCAAGAACAACTGAATTTCCTTGAATGGGAGGCTAACGAGGTCTTTATGATTTCCAGTAGAATTAACACTGCAAATGAGACCTGACTTCTGTTTGATCGACTACATATTTTAATTTTCAGCTCAATTGAACATGGGAGTCAAAAGTTATGTATTCTCAAACCTCCGTGCAAATCCTACTAAGAATGAATGAGCTAAACTCCAATTCTGTTATTTGTTTGACGGCGAAAGGGTGAGCTCATTCTTTCTATGCCCTGTTCAGCTCATAAGTTTGGGAAGGCATAACTTTTCACTGCGGCATTCGATAGAGCTGAAAATTGACATACGTAGAATTTACCCAATTGTTAATTGGTAATTCTTACCTAATCCAAGCAAGGCCTCATTCACAAAAAATCTAACTAATTTGATTTTACTGAAAAGCATAATTCTCATCTTTAGCCTCCCAGTCCATGAAATTCAGTGCTTCTTGATCCATCAAATTACTTTGAAATTCGAAAAAGCTCGAGCGAAAAAATCCACTGGACCCGTCGTCGACTGTACTGTTTGTCAAGAAAAACAACATTTAAAGGGAAAATATTATTCAAAACGTTGAGCTCTTCAACGCAAAAACCCTTTACGCAAACCTTCCCGATACTCAGATCAAACCCGGTTCATTTTTAGCTCCTTTCTTCAACAAACTATTAAGTTTACCTCATAAATAACGCCAAAACAAGGCTTCTTCAATTGACAACATAATCTGCTTTGCAACTTTCGTGCAACTCAATCAATGAGAAAGTACAAGTACTTTTGCTCCATGTAACTAGAGATTTTTGAGTCTGGGCAAGAAGCAGTGGAAATTTAGTGCTTCTGGGCCTGAGTCATAAATTTTGATTAGCGTCATCAGGGCCTTTAGTCTCCTGTCTGTTTAGAAAAAAAGGCGCCCAAGAAAAAGTACACGTCGAGCAAACGAGTCCAATTCTTGGGAAAGCAAACACAGCCTTCTCGAGAAGAAAGGAAATCCGAGCAAGGAACCAAGGAGAATAAAATTTGTAATAAAGATCATTCAAAGATCTAGTGGCTTCCTTTGGTTGCAGAGTCTCTCGAGTCATCCCAGACGAGTAAACGGCCATTTCCTGGCCAAATATCCAAGTCTCGATGGTCTTTGCGGAACAATTTCCTCTGAAAAGAGATCTTTCCTTCCCCACGATTCAGCCTCATAATGTTCGTCTGGCATGCAAGCTAACAAAGGAATCGGTCTTAAAAACCCTTGATAAAAGACACTTTTCCAACATCCTAGCTAGACACTGGGGAACAAAACACCCAAAAACTTAATAACGATCCACTTCTCTTGCTAGTAGATTCATTGACCAAATACCACAAGAGATCTCAGCTCCATTATTTTAGTTATATGAGGGGGTAATTTGATCCATTGCTGTGGAAAGATGAAGTGTTAGACTAATTTTAGTCCCCATATAAAGCTTCATGTTTTTGACTATTTTTGTGTTCATTCTTTTGAGAGTTTGTTGGTGCAGAAATATAAAAAGATGAGTCAAACTTTCGTTAAATGGAACGTACTTTAGCTAGACGTACTTGAATGAACAACCATTTATCTTTGAGAACCCAATGCATTCCCCAGAGAAAAATACAATGGTAGGAGGCCCTCCTTAGATAAATATTCATTGAATAAAAGACCAACCCAACCAATCTCGACGTACAGTCACAAAGATAAGTACAATAAGACAAAGGGAAGGGCATTTTCGTTGGCCAAACCAAAACCAAAGACTCCAGCCCAAAAGTTTTCCCTTAGGCCCACTGAGAAATCTCAATAATAGCAATAATAAAAGAGCGACCATTTCGGAGAAGGAAACTGGGTCGTTCTCTATTTGTGATGGCTGATCACAATGAAACAACTTTAAGCAATAAGCTCGAGGTCCAACGAACTTTTGTCAGCGTCGCAGTGTTGGTTTCCATTGAATGGAACCAACCTTATTTGAAACTTTTTGGCTTGTATTCATCTCATTCTTTCGTTTGATATTCTCCACATGCTTGTCGTTCAGAGGGAACTGTCGAAGAATAGTAGGACAAACTACGTCATACAACCTTTTTCTAAGATTTGATGACGTAGCTTGCCTTCATCTTTGTGGGGCAAAGGTCTGCGTGAGTCTGGTCAATGTGTGCTTTATTTATCGATAATTTTTTGAGAGCCCTTAAGCCTTTCTCATATGGCCGCTTGGAGTCGCTCCCAACGTAACTAGGATAAATTAGCGGAGAGCCGAAAGGGGATTGGTATCAAAAACCGATGCAAAGGCTTCCAAGAGATTGGAAGGCATCCCATGTCAAATATTGAAGATAAAAACTAACTGAAAATCGAGGTTCGAAGTAGCTATATTGAGATTAATGATACTTACCAACTAAAAGCATTACAGGTGCAGTGATGGAGCAAAGTATCACAACATTGTAAACAGCCATTCCCACTAAACGGGAGTCATTGATTTGCTTCACCTTCTGAGACCGCGTTTCATAAGTGAGAAAGAGCCCAAGGATGAGCTGAAGACCTTTATAAGCGTAAATGATTCCTGCAATCAAGAAAAGATGTTAATCGTTTCCCAAAAGTTCCGATAGAGTGTGCTATACATCATGGGCTTTCAGTGTCACTGCATTTGCTTTTAAGCGCCCTCTATGAAGCATATCCGCAAGTTTCAAACGTTGAAAGAACTATATGTAAGTTCAAAATGTACTTCTTCTCGAGGAACGTTCAGTAATTAAATGAATTTGCCCTTTCAAACAACATTCAGAAGCCATTTTCATCATTTGGGGGCATCATGAGTCAAGTTTGAAACCAACATTTCATGAGAAGGCATGACAACGAACAAAGGTACTATGAATCATATTTCACGACAAACCACCATCTGCCTCCGCGATCAAACTGAGAACCCAGGCCAGCGTAAAAGCCAGGAACCTTCTAAATATGTGTCACTTTGCATTTTCCATAGCGTGAAACAACATCTAAACTTTCAGTCAACTTAGTGAGCAATGGGATCTCAAGTTCCCATTCAACGCAACCAGAAACGTGTGCTCAAAGAAGTAATTTCGTTTAGAATAGAAGAGGAGATCGGAAGTGACGGCAAAACCATTTCGACCAGGACGATGATTTCATCTCGACCCATCATCTACCGTATTTGGATCAAAAATAGCACCCATGAAGGTACCGCTTCTTTTTTCAATTTTTCTTCTAAAGAGTGCAAGTCTCAAAAGCAATCGTTCCGAGCGGAACATGGCGCCATCTAGGGCAATTCTTTGGTAGTAAAGGGGAGTGCCTAATGTAGTTAAGTGAAACATGGAAAAGCCTTGCAAATGCTTTTAAAGCAAAAATAATTTACAATTTGGTGGTGAGAAATATTGCTTGGAGACAAATAGCATTTTTTGGCCAGAGAAAAGTCATTAACCAGACATCGGAAGAACAAAAGGCCATTTTTTCAACTTGGTCACACTCGGATATTCTTGACGGAATGTTCCAAAAAAATATTTTCTACCCTCCACTTACACTTCAATGAGAAGCTCACGAGTGCAAGACACAACCCTACAAGTCAGAAATAGGAACCAAATGGTTTGGGAATGGTACAAATATAAAGAATATTGAAAATAAACCGTCCCCAAGTTCCAATGTTTTTTTTTAACGTAATTTTTTCTTTATTTCCGTTACCAACTTGTCAACATCTTGATTGGAAATTCAGCTGATTGGTAATCCTTTCCATTGCTCTCGTCCATATTTCAGTTGTTAAAGCAACCCACCAAAGTTACTTGTAGCTATGACAGTTCTTAAATCGGTTTTGGATGACTCAACGAACGATTTCTTTCAAAATATTGTAAAACTGAGACATTTCAATGCAAAAAAAATTCTGATCGAAAAGTGACCAAGAATAAGGCTAGTTTTTCAAAGAAAAATAACTTTGTTTGTGTGGGCGTGCACAATTACAGTTGGAAGGTACCAAAAAATTCGCTGATGAGATAAGAAAATAAATATTTCCTAAACAACATATATTTGACAACCCTAAAAAATGGAAGGTCATGAAAAGGGCTCGAACAAAGTTTAAAATGCAACTTGCACCAAAAATTGCAACTTTTATCCATTTTAGTTAAATTCAGCAACTTCTTGACATTTTTTGTCTCGATCCCTGAGTTCTAAAATACAAAAAATGTTCTAAGGGAAGCCAAAAAAAAACAAATATATCATCATGAGCTTTCACTGAGAATTGTCGAAAAGTGACATTTTTAGGCCAGAAAAATCAGATTCCTTCGTCGATTAAGGTGCAACTTTTACCAAAAAATATAGCCGCTTTAGGGCTGAAAACCCAGCGACTTATTATAAAATGATCTATTTTAGAATTCCGCTTTCGCGCCCACGCCAGATCTCACAAGGCCTTTTCGACTCCAAAGAATTCGCACGGCTTCACTTCAGTTCCCAAGGGAAAGACTTGGGCCTCCACCCTAGTCCAATTAAACCAGGTAAGGAGACAACATTGGCGCCAAGCAGGGCATTTATTCAGGCTTTTCTAGTGCGTCCGCCCAAAATGAGGGTTTTATTAGAATATAACCCATCAGAAAGAGTAGCTAAGGAGGACCATGGATATAAATCACCTTTTTCATCCGGACCGATCCCACTCAGGCATTGATGCCTTCACTCTTTTGAATACGGACACTGCAGACTAAAGCACAGGGATAGACGGGATCTTCCTTTTTGAGATGGTACTTTCCGATTTAGTATGATCTTGAGCTCAAAATCTCTCTTGAGACTTCATTCTGCACAAACTCTTCTCAAGATGAGATCATTTTGCATGTAATCTATGAGTGAGTCTTGGGGATCCTATGAGGAAATATGGTAGGAGAAACCATTTATCCGTTTAGGAACTGCCCCCTCTCTCTTTGGCAGAGTCACGAAAGGAAAAAGGTACCCAAGGAAAGGTTGTTCATTCTTTATCTTTTAACAGGACGGGCAGCTTCCTCATTCGTCATTGTCTTACATCAAAATCCTTTCCAAAGATGGCTCATATTTCTGGGATATCACAGCTGATTTGGAAGAGGAAAACGCCTTCGAGATTATTTGGAATCCCGTGTCCCAACATTTTGCTGTCAGACCCTACCACACACTCACACCAAAGGTGGACGATCTCAAGAGTTTTAAGCAACCGGAATCAACAATAAAAACGTGATAGTATTAGTCCAAGCAATAATACATTTTTGATCTCAAGAAAATAACTTTTTGTCTTCATGAAATATACTACAGGTTTGCAAACAATCGCTTTTGAATTTGAACTTCATATCTTTGGTCTCACACATTCATTTCTAAAATGACAAAGTGTGCAAAAAAATAAGTTAGGAGCCTTTTATTTTTCTGTAAAAATGCTTTTCTTGCTAAGATTTTTTATGCCTCAATAAATTTGTCATAAAAGCGCCGTCTTTCGATCTTTTTCCTCCGTATTTTATGCTGTACCCTTGAAATTCCATTATTAAACCATTCCTGCTCGTATGGTTAGCAATAATTGAAGTTATTGAGCTTCAGAAATGTACAATTTTGCATTTGAAGTATTGGGCACACTGAATAAGCTTGATCACAGCTTCCAAGAAGCACTGGAATCATGGAGTGGGAGGCTAGCAATGAAAAAAAGTATTTCCAGTAAAAACAATTCAATTAGGTTCTTCTGCAAATGAGACCTTGCATATGTTGACAAGAATACGTATTTCAATTTTCAGCTCAATCGAACGTCGCAGTCAAAAGTTATGCTCACTCAAAGTTCAGTGCAAATCCTACCCAGTTTGAATGAAGTAGCCCTTTTGTGGTAATCGTTTCACCACAAAAGGGCGAGTTCATTCATTCCATGCTCTCATCGGTACATAAGTTTGAGAAGGCATAACTTTTCACTCCGACATTCGATTGAGCTGAAATTTGAAATACGTGTTCTTCTCAATACAAGCCAGGTCTCACTAGCAGAAGAACGCAAATGGTTTGTTTCTACTGGAAATCATAATTCTCGTTCCTAGCCTCCCACTCCATGATTTCCGTGCTTCTTGCAGCTTCAAAACAAAGCGATGGTGGCGCGCCCTAGCTTCCAGGTAAGGCTAAAAATTCTATGGGCTCCATAAAAGTCTCTATTGCTAATTTAACTCTTATGCATATGCGTCCCCCTCCCCAAAATTTAAATATTCTTACCAAGCCAGACTTTGTGGTGCTTGGACTTGCAATGTTCCAGTTGGGGCAGTATTTCGATGTCATCATCTGGATTGGGTGAGGCCAATTTGGCGAAATTCCGGACTTCTCGGCCCAAAGGATCAATCACGGTCCAGATGGTGAGAAGAATCACATCTATCAACAACAGGAAGGCCACGGCCAGCCACAGCTTCCACGGAACAACTTCAGCCTGAGAAAGAAGAAAAAACCCAGACCCTGAGAATGAGCATTTCAAGCACCAGATCGTTTGTTCCTCTTCTTCCATCCCAAATCCCATCAAAAGGCACTTTTTTATCATTCTTCTTTCTCGCAATCTCTCTTCCTCTCACACCCATTCTACTGTTCCAGTTCGTTGTCTTAAGAGGGAGGGGGGATTTTGGGCATCTTTCGCCCTGAAACACGGGAGAAGCGTAATTAAGATTAATGATAGGGATAATGAATGGGTGCTTTTGGCTCAAGCGATTTCTGAAGGGTATTTGAAGAGCTGAAATCGACAAGATGGGAACAGATGGGTATACCATTTGAACCACAACTCTTTTATTTTGGCGGGGGAAATTCCATGAATGGAACATTGTTCCAGCAAATTTCAGCCTTGGAGACAAACTTGATTGGAGGACCTAAAAAAGTCTCGAACAAAAAAGTAACTCAATATCGATCTTTTCTCATAAATTAATCGATCTGCCACATCTTGATTCAACAGACAATCTTTCATAATGATGAAATAGTGGTTCATGATGATTCTTTGGATTCTTCATGAAGTAATTTAGTGCGAACAAGAGCAATGTTAATTCTTCATTTGCGTGGGAAGAAATATTTTTCTCTTCAACGAAAATAAGTTGAACCTAATTTGATTTACAGCAATGTCTAGTCTTAAGTGGCTCGTTATTTTTGTCTGATCAGATGCCAACTTCAATGTACTACGCAAACTACTTTACAAACAAGGATAACCATTTGCTTTGTATGTAGATGATTATCTTTTATTTTCCCCTAGCAATATCCGCCTCTATGTAAATGCTTGCCAACTTTGAAAGCCCTCATTGTAGAAGGATCACGTTAATCTCGTTGAGTGAGCCTTGATATCCTTCACAAAGAGAAGGGTTTGGAGAATACATGCCACAAATGGTCATCATGAGAACCCTCCAGAGGCTTTCCATCAGAATTCAAAGGCAAGTCATAAGATAGAAAAGTGAATTTCGCCTTTGTTCCCTCATTCCCTTGGCACCAAAACCTGACAAAAAGTTTGTCCCTCTCCCCAAAACAAATGGAAACTTTTCTCTCCAAGCAGTCTTTTTTCTCCGTTCTCTTCAACTCTTCAAAAGACTTCTTTCAGGTTTCTGGCCTTGTCTGTCTGGCCTTTACTGGCTCAAGAATCTATCCTTGGGCCCACTAAAACCAGTTTTAAATATTCATAAGTGCTTTTTGTGAGTGTTAATTGCATAAAGAAATTATTCTAAACATTCTCGGAACTTCAGACATGGCGTTTATCATTTATCACTCTCAGTCACTGAACTTTTCATCGCCCAGGATCTAAGGCATTAATTTAAGATAAGCTCCAGTCTTTTGAGCATCGCAGATAAAGCACTAAAACTTATGGAGGGAAACCAAGAGAGACAATGACAAGTTTTAATATCTTGTAAGTTGAGCACGTACTGTACGAACGGAATGAAATACTTAAGAGTGTCAGATTTGTTCCAAGTTCATAAATTAAATGACTCGTATGAGAGGGAATATGTGATCTGCTGCTATTGTTTTATTGGTTGGGTTGTTAAAATATTTTAAGTTTGAGCGATGCTCAAAGGGTTTTTGCTTTGCAAAGAGATTTTTCTTTCCTTGTGCACTAAATCTTAATCCCATAAGTAAATTTAAACTCATGTTCAAGAAAGGAGACGCCGACAAAGTTTTTAGTAATTTATTACTTCAGGGTGGTAGTTAACTTACGTCAGGTAAGTAATTTTCATTTGGAACGTGATTCAAAAAAAGAGGAACATTTCATATAAAACAATGAACAAAACACTCTGCTTTAAAGGTCGATTTCTTACATTAAGAATTTAGCAGACCCTAATAACGGTGCTTGTTGTTATTTCTTGTTTCATAATTTTTCAAAAACTAAATTACCACTTGAAGCTAAATTTCGCTTGTCAAACTGCTTGATTGTAAGCCAAAATTGCAAATTTTCACCATCTGTGTTGTTTTATTGGCAAATAATCAGAAATGCTTTAAAAGAACGTTACTGAATAATGGATAAAATCGGTTTGCATTTGAGATGTCGTAACTAAAATGACCTGATTACTAGAGCAAGGAAAAAAGTTTAAAACTTAAAATTTTTTTTTTCCTAAATTTAACCTATTTTTAGCATATTTTGCCTTTTTATGACATTTATTCACATTTTTTTTTCAACTTTTTTATGACATATTTGGGCCTAAATTTTAACCTTTTTTCCGAGCTCTACTGATTACAAAGCGAAGGCAGCCTTCAATGTTTCCTGTTAAAGCAACATGATGCCGTTTCTTGGGGCCAAATTTTCGTACCATTGTATCTTGCCCATAAACACTCGTCCTTTGGCACCATCATGGTTCCTAGAAGCTCAGAGACCAGTCTTAAATCTCACCGTTTTCCCATCTTCTTTGGACATCCGGGTGATTCTGTGAACCCTCCAGATTTTACTGAACATGGCCCCATAGGACAATGAGAATCCAGTGGTCAAAAGCCACGTGCCCAAGTGACACGCCACGGGAAAGACACTGGGACTGACAAAGCGACCATCCAATCCTGAAATATGAGACACACAAACACAAGTAGAAACACTGGTTCTCTCCAAATCAGAAGGGGTCTCATATCAAAGATTTACCTCCAGGTACTAAGGCCAAAAGGCAAAACATCACACCAACGAGCATGAGGTTATTGCAAGATGGGTGGGAATCACGGATGATTCTGGAACAAGAAGCAGTAGAAAAAGATGTGAAAAGAACGCGGGTTTGTCTGGTTTTGGAGAGTATTGGTTTGACACATGCAAGGCCGAGGCATTGATTTTTAAAAGGTTCCAATATTTTCTATTGTGTATTCACTTTTTCAAGACCGATTTCGTAAATGTCAGGGTTGATTTTAGATCTAAATTCAATCATTTTGACATTTTGGCCACAAAAAGGGAAGTTGTAGGTTGGACCTAAGCAGTTTGTAAATTAATATGAAATGTCGGCCTCATTGATTAGCAATCGTGACGAGCAGTTGTTACTAATCAAATCAGTTTTTGATGCCTCCAAATGCTCATATCATGCACATGAACTTTTCAGGTTGTGAGTACGAGGGTAAATTTTCACTTCAATAATTAGAAGTAATAATAAATTATGCACTACTTTGGCACTTCGAAAATTAAATGCGCCACAAACATTGATCCAGTATTTTAGAAATCATTATAACAGAAGAGATTCAAGCTCCACTTCAACATATTTTTGCTTGCATGATTTCTTTTAAAGAAAACAGCATGACTAATTGTAGTTCCAGTGTTGCCCCCCAAAAAACCCTTGACACTTGAGGTTTTACAGCACTGATATATGCTCAAAGACAATTAATAGAGGACTTTTATATTGAGTTCTCTCTTGTGATTTCAAACCAATTCCAGCTGATTTTCCAGAGCACATGTTAATTTTTGTATTGGTTGAATTGACCTATTTTTTTCTTTGGATTGGCGTGAATTACCATGCTGTTATCCCAAGTGATGGACCGAAAGAGCTCATAACCGAAACCGAAAGTATCGGCAGAATAAGGGCTTTACCGAAACCGAAAGTTTCGGCAGAATAAGGGCTTTACCGAAACCTAAATCAGCTGACTACGAAATTGTATAAATGCAGATTCCGCCTTAAAAATAAAATTGCTCATGTGTTCAATGTTGGGTAGTCGCAAATTTTGAAAAATCAGGAAACTTAAATGTCAGAGGTTTTTGGACAATTTTTTTTGCGATTTTGTTTTCAAACTTCATCCTTTATAGTGCATGTCTGCTTCTGGTTTCGGCACCGATACCCAAAACCGAAATTTCGGCCGAAAGCGCTTTCGGTCCATCACTAGCTACCATATACCATCTATTCACACAGCATTGAACAGTAACACCGCGTCGACCTAGGAGAATATTTGACAGTCTGGCAAAGTCGTCAAAAGAGATTAATTAAGTGCCCACAGTGCCCACCCGCATGAGCCTTCGAATCAGGTTTTTTTGACTACCATCTGCAAATTTGTCCAAATCGAGTCAAGTGTCCACTACTTTCGGCAACGCTTTTTGTTGTCTTTTTGCAAAGAAATGGAATCACCTTATTACGTACTTGGAAACCGGTTAATTTTGATTTTTACACCAAAAAGTCATCATAGGTTCAAAATTTCAAGATGGTGTGGTTCCAGAATTGCATTGTTTTTACGGTTTACGTGTTCGTAAGTTATGACGCGTATAATAACAATTTATCAATTAAACAAGTGACTTGATGCACATTAAAGATGGTTAATTCCTTGCAAACCTCAATGAATGTAGGAACAACAAAGACCGTCTTTTTACGACAAATGCAAAAAAATACATTTTGCCCTTTTTTGTCTGGTTCCTTGCGGTGATGAAAGCCAATTCTATATCTAGTTTGAAAAAACAATTGTAGTTCTAAATATTTTTCTCACATGATGACAAATTAAGGCTACGAGAGAACTTTCTGCACAACCGGCCTGATTTGATCTTAATTTGGTGCTTAAAAATGTTGAGTACAAGTGTTATCAAAAAAAAAGTAAATACTTCGGAAAAGCCTAACATTCAAATTCAGGTAAAACTATTAGGTTAAAGTATGCTTGAAGCCAATATTTGAAGCATTCCTCGATGTTTACAAAACAAATAAGATTTATCGCTTTCAGCCCTCCGAAAGCTTTTCCCAAATCTACCCATCATCTAGACCGCAGAAATGCCCACAAACCCATTATATCTGATTCTAACCGTGGCAAAGGAGAATTTTTTTTCTTCAGATTTAACTTACCTCCGATGAGAGTATTTGAAGTTGACATACATGAAGAGCGAAGCGAAAACACAGCCTAAAATCACCAGGAACACCATGGCCCCATAAAGCCAAAGATTGACCATCATCAGCTCGGTTTGGACAATGGTTCGGTCTTGTGGGACTTTCCCACCTCTCCAGATGACTTTGTCCTCGGTGTTGCCGTATCGTGGATTGACCCAACTCATGTTGTCGGTCTTTTGGTCGTAGAAGGCGACCACTTCGTAGACAGCATCTTGTAGTTGTTCCACTTTGGTCCATGCAATCCGGTCTCCAGTGTCCTCATTGAAGGCCACGCGACCCTGAAAAAAAGATAAGTTACCCACAGAATGACGATTTTATGGATGTTCGATATTTGATTTCACAGGAAGAGGATATGATTGTAGGGTAACATTCTGTCCGAGAGGATACTCCAATATTTCTTGGGGGCGAGCCAATAAATGTTCCGAGGTTGGTCAGACAACCACTCTCGAAATTAGTCTCTTGACACCTTGGCTGGCTCAAAATAGCCGTATTTGAGAGGATATCCGAACTAATAGCTTGGGATTGGCTTGGGATCATGGGGAAAATGAGAGAAGGGCCTTACGGAGATTCCATCAAATTTGACATCCCCGAACTGATCCAGAATAATGTTGCCGATCTCCTTGTTCTCATAGTTGTAATCCTCGATGGTTTGACCCATTGCAGCCAATTTGGCCATGGTACTATTCAAAGCTAGAATAGAAAAGGAAAGAGCTTTGAGGATCTGTTGTGAGTCTGGGAATTTCCAGACTTATTCATTCATCATTATTGGCAAATTTGATTGATATGCTAGGAGATCGATTGGGGATTAAGCTTCTTAAGGAGTTGCACCAACTCCATTACTGTCATAGTTAAGGTTCCGAATTTAATCGGATAATTCTTCATTCATGAGTGGAGTTTCTAGTTCCAACCAACCAAGAATCTCTCTCTCTTCATTGGATAGAGTCTAACTTCATTTATTACCAAAAGGAGAGAGGCAAGCTTAGAAACGAGGAAAACGCCAAGTCTTGTGAAGATGTTTTGCAATTTCACTTTTTGATATCAAAGCCGAGGTTTGAAGGAACTGCGTTTTATTTTTGATATAGTACAAGAAATGTAATTGATGGAGTTAGAAAAGCGCTGAGGTCGAATCTAAATAGAGTTAGTGTATTTTCTCTGTTATTGCCAGACATTAATCATGTTGTTTTGGAATTTAGGTACCAAGTTATCTAATAAGTTGATACGGAATTTTTCAGAACAATTGAGGTATATTTCTGATTTAAAAAAAATAGAGAACACCTTATGTACAGGGTGTCCCTTCTAAATTGAGATTGAAAGTTTCTTGCATTTTATGCGCTCTTTATTTTCGTTTCATGGTTTTTTTTGCTTAAAAAATATGTTTTCCGTATTCATTTGTCAAGATACTGGTACTGTATTGATGTAGCAAAACTTTTAGCTTAATGAATAACATGTGACTTATGATGCGAAAAACGAATGTCATTTTAGATGGTGCACTCTGTATGTGTCAATTTAGGTTCAGTTTAAAAGCTACAAACAAAAAAGGACAGATGAAACTTGCATTGTAGGAAACCTTTTTAATGCTTAATTAGCGCAAATTTTAATACCCTATGAAAGTGCTACATTGCTTATGATCGCCTTTGTTTTTGAGTGTAAGAAGTCAATTTTTGACCCTTCGAGAAACTCTAAACTTGAGGTCATAACTCCCCAAAATTTTACTTGAATTATTTTTCCTATGATGTATTTTTAACTATCATGCACAGAACTAAAATTGGGTTTTTAATTATTTATGGGTTCCCACAGACAAAAAAAAAACTGAAGTTAGCAATCTTATTTTGTCAATTCGCTTTCTTTGTGGGCAATTCGTATCCTGTACGTCAGAAGTGACAACTTAATAGGCGGATATGTTGCTTAACAAGCTTTATCTCATCATTTCATGGTGGCATTTTTCAACTATTCCCTACAGAGTTGGTCCCCCAATTACTTTAACAAGCACCTAAATTTAACATGTGGATGGGAATCACTTGGCATAAGCATTGTTGTCAGGTTATATTTTCCCCAAGAAGGAAACAACAGAATTAAAACCCAACGAAAACTTCAGGGTGACCATATGAACAAAATACCCCTGAACAAATGAGCAGCTTACCTAAAGCGACAGCCCAAATTGCGTCATATGCTAGAGGAGCCTCTAAATAGCCCTCGGGCATAATGCCTTTATCCACATTCTTGGCATATCTCGGGTTATCTCTGAGTAATCCTTTCAACTGGTCGGCGAACTCGTCAACAGTCTGGAAAAAATAATCCTTGGTGTCTTTACCCGCAGAGTTTGCTCTCACAAAAGTGATGAATGCGTTCAGAGGGATCTGAGGTTTGCCGTCTTAAGCTCTTAAATCACGCGTCCCATGACACACTGGGTTAAGTACTTCATTTCTTGGAAGGGGGTTAAAGAACAGTGCCATGTTTGGCAGAGCTCACCTTGCCGGAAATTGTTTCAGTGTCATCTTGGTTCCATTGCAAGGCCTCTGTGGTGAAGTGACCTTCAGCAGCCTCTGTCATTTGACTCACGGTGCAGTTGATATTCTCTTCTTCCAAATGCTTCTTGTTTCGAAACCAATCGTCTTCATACCAACCGATGAAGAACCATACATATTTGGGCCCAAAGAGTTTCTGGAAGAGACGATGATATCTTTTTCTCAGACCTTGCTCAAAATAAATGTATGTTGTATTACATTTGTGTCTGCATCGGTGATTACTAGGGCCCGGAAAAATATTTGCTAAAAAATGGTAAAATTTGTTAATCGTCTTTTCTTCAGAAGCCTCTTAAAAATAAAAATAAGTCAGATATTTAAGGAAAATACATTTTTCACAACGCTATTATATTTTTTTTCTGTGGGCACCGATTTTCCCAATATATTCTTTGCAATTTTGATACAATTGGTGGGTTTTGGAATCACAATTGTAACTTAACTTTCGCTACATAATTTTCAGTTTGCACCAATAGATGGCTTAGCTTTTTTTGTATATGGTATGAAAATAGGTATGGTTGTAAAGTACAATCTATGTCCAAACGTAGATTTTTTTGTATATTTTGCTTATTTTGGGTAAGCCCTATTGCGCATTGACCATTCATATTTTTCTCAAGTTTGCTTGCAATATTATTTTCTTGCTTAAATAATAGAAAATATTTATTTTAACCTTGAAACAGCCCAAATAAAGATCCATTGTTCAAAAAAAAAAAATTACATATTCAAGATATAAAGGGCCTGGAAGGTTATTCAAGATAACCTTCCGGGCCCTAGTGATTAGGAATCCCATGAGTTATGGGTCTGGTTTGTACCTGTTTGTATATTTCGCACAAGACCTTCCTGGCTGCCTTGGCATAGAACAATCCAACGATGACACGGGCATCCTGCCGTTTTAGATTGGCCACAGCTGCGTCAGGATTTCGCAGGAAGCTCTGACGAATATCGATATTGATCCCGGCATTTTTGCAACGCGCCTCCAAATCGTCAAGAGTCTGGAACGAGACAAAGATCAGCACCATGAACACACACACCACTTGGTTGAAACACATGTAGACACATTGAAAACACACGGGAGATCGTAAAAAGATCACGTTTAATGCTTGGTTGACAAAACGGGATTTGGCCAGGTCATCATTGTTGCCGACTCGATTTCTTTGAAAATGGACTTTAAGAATTCAAAACATTTTTTTGACGCTTAACCTCCAAATGAAGCTTTAAGGAATACTATGTTGCGAAGTGAGGATTGGCGTTTAAACCGGCGATGATTTAGATGAACTAGCAATTAATTCAGGATGAGATCTATTGCCCATTTTTCAAATATATGGTATTTAGCTTTTCAACAAATTAATGGAATAAAATCTTAGGAATAAATTGATCCAGGGAGCCTGCTTAGAATATTTTTCATCCTGCTTCAAGTGCAGTTGGATTATTATTGTTGCTCTAGGAAGAGTGGAGACAAACAAGTTTTAACAAGACCAAGGCCACGTAAATGAGTCTTACGAGTTTTCCTCCTGTTGTTTATCTCATTCATTTCATATCTCTTTGACTTGATTTGAAACCCCCTTACTCACGAAAAATCATCAACCCCAAACTCACACATACAAAAGTTAATCAGTCCGTCAACACGTTAGCTGTATTTTTAAGATAACTTTCTCATAGGACCAATCGTACATTGGGGACGATTCGTCATCCTGAGACTATTTTGGGTTCTCATTCATTCCCTTTTCCCCAGACATTTCATTAACACCACTGAATATGGTCTGAGTAAACAACACATGCATCCGTTTCAGACATTGCAAGACATCAGGCATAATGAGAGGTATACTGAATATAGTACATGAACGTTCTTTGTCGTCTTCTTCTTGGTGTACTCTTGCGTAGAAGTTGTAGTAAGTGTCTGTCTAGTTCAAGTTTCTTGGAAGAACATATCAGAGTTTTGTTTGGGGAGTAATTAATGGATGAGCAAGTTTTCCTTTATCCTACTAAAAGTGTGTGGAGCTGCCTGCGGGGTAAGAGGTTTTCGAGGCCATTTCGTTGTCCTTTTACCATTTGAGAATGGCTCAAGTTGTTGTTCGGGATCTGGAGTTTGGAAACCTCCTTCTCAAAAAACCCTGTTCCCCTCAATTTTGAACCGGGAAAGAGCATAAGCCTTTCAAATTCATAAAGTGTGACAAAGCCTAGTAGATCCGTGCTTTTTGCAGGGCCGTTTTATCCCCCAACAGACAGATACGTCATTTAGGCCAAGTTTGGCCCGAGATGAGAACATAGTCAAAGCATGCTGCTCGGAAACTTTCCAAAATTGAAGTCCCTTGATCATAAACCAAGTCAAGGCCCTTGCGTCTTGGAATCAACACCTGTTTTGAAACTTGCAAGTGACTTTTATCAAACAGAATATTTAATCAGAGGACCATGCCTAAATTTCTTTCAGTGTGACCCTATCACTTTTCACTTAAAGTTATAAAAGGACCAACGTTTTTAAAATGATCAAATTGCAATACCTCAGGCAAGGATGTTTTATTTGCACCAAGCAAAGTACACGTCAAAACACATGTAAGCAATTTTGGCATGTGCTAAAACCATTTCCACTTCAAGACGTTTGAAGGAAGTCATGTCATATCGGTTCCATTTTGGCTTTGTGAGATTGTGACCAATGCTTGAGGCAAGTTATAAAGCCACTCTCATGCTTTTAGTATCAACATGGTGTTTGGTTTAATCTTCCAAACCCAGCATTCATTGTATTAAAGTAAAAAGTTTAGGAATATCGCAAAAGGAAAGGAATGAACGTATTTCAACCGTGAAAGACACTTTCTCCAGCACGTTCAATACTGTCGACTTGTGCAGTATCTCACGTACGATATGGGCATCAAAGGAAACATCAAAGGCCTATTGGACATTATAAGCCGACCTTAAGATCTTGTGGTTGCTCAAGAACGTTCAAGATATCTTTTTTTTCGGAAATCAAGGTCGTCACCCTAGATTTTGAATAACAACTCGACCTATCTCAACAACCTTTGCTTTCAAGGAAAACAAGAAAAACTAAAGATACTCAAGAGTTGAGGAGTGGATTATTGCAGCATTCGTTTGAAAGATCAAATGGAGCTTACCGTGCTGAAGACCTCTTCTGCTTCTTGAATGATGGATATCCGGGACCATTTGTAGCGTTGAAACACTCTGACACGTGTTGGATTATGAACTGTAGCTGATGGATGGGTACGGAACAAGGTAGGAAAACGTTGCCTGGAATGGACGAAAAACAATTTCCTAAATCGTTAGACCGACAAAAGTTCTTGGCCCAGGGCAGAAAAGTTGGCCAACTACAGGCCACTTTTCCACTCGTTTCTTCCCTCAATTGCCTTTCGATCGTCTAGTTATAAACACCTAGACAACTTCGGATTGGTCAGGTTCTTTCTTACCCGTACCCATTCTCTTGGAATGTGGTCATACATTGCTTAAAGTTAACGGATCCGGCCCCCATGTTCCCCAGCTTTCCCTTTTTTCCCCCACCAAAAAGATATACGCACGATTAAATTTGATTTAGGTGGTCATACATTGCCGGGTTTGTTGGCACAAAAGGAAGACTCTCGAGGTTGGGTCCAAGTGAGCCACTTTATTGAAAAACAAGCCAAGCGCAATGGAAAATAGAGTGTAAATTTACGACTGAACACGGATGGATGAAAAACGCGAAATTGGTAGGTACATGGGTTTTATCCTTGACGGTATTGGAAGCTTTTCCTCTTGAAACTCAGACAGACGAACGTAATTGGCCGGAGAACTTGAAATGGAGCATCAGGTATTTGAACAAGTTTGAAGATAATTCAAATAAGGTGTCTGAACTAAGATGGCATCTGCGACAAAAGGGTCCCTTGGGAGGAATGAAAGTTTCAATGCCATCTGGCGGATTCTGACCACAGTACGCCCCTCATTGAAGTTAAGAGAGACATCGGGTGAAATATGTTGCGAGTGCTTGAACCATTTAACAATTGAATGCGTCCTTCCAGAGCTAAATTATGCAAATGTGCCAAAGAAGTTGTCTATGCTCACGCCTTTCGATGGCAATTTCAGGACCATTTGAATACAGAATGGGATCTTCAATAACACTTTTTTGTTGTCTGACCCAATACACACACTTGCACAATACCAGAGAACTCAATATTGAATTGACAGGGAAAATATCAAGCTTGAGTTTATGGCGATGGAAGGAGAAAAAGTTCTGCTCTTTGCATTCCAGGGTGGTCAGGAATCTAGGAGAAATCCAAATTCCTTCGGTTCTTGAGCTTTTTTTTTCCACTGCAGCGCCCAATATATATTTGCTCATTCTATCCGAGACCTCTAAAAAATCATTGGACGGGCGAGCAAGCTTGCATCGATCACTTTTAGTGCCTTAAAATCCGAGGATATTTGACTATTACTATGATTCCAAGACTTTTTGGGAACTTTCTTTCCACTAAAAGAAAATGCTCTAATAAAGCAAAGAGCTTAGAGGAATTAATATTACAGCAATCCATGATCTTGTTTTTGCAATCTTTGACTTCAGATTTTTTCATGTTTTCGAGATCCAACTAAAACATGGACCAACACAAAGACGGGCAGTTTTCTGAGTCTGAAGATTCCAAGATTCTACACTTTGATGGCAACCAACCGAGCAAGCAACTCTAGACCCAAACTTGGGACCAGTTCGCAACAATGGGAGAGTAGATTGAAAAATGGCTGTGTTTAACACTGCTTCGCTGACCCGGCCAAAATTCAAGAGTGAGGAAGAGTCTCTTTTTTTTGCCCCAATGCAGAATTGGATTGTTCTTGCTGAACCATTGAACTCGAACTCCCAACTGACAACTAATGGCCGACTTCCTGAGGATTGAGAGCATTCTCAGAGCCTTTTTCTTCTCCTTCCCCTTCTTCTTCTCATCCTCGAAGTTTCGGCCTTTAATCCAGAGAGAGTACTACAATAGAACATTGTTTCACCTTTAGAGTGAACCATGTGCAAGCAGAGACTGAATTGGGAAGCATTAAAAGGGGTTTCCCCAGGGTTGGTCAGGAAAATGACAAGATCCCGGGACGGAAATTTGCATCTCAGAAAACGGGATTTTCTTATTTTTCAAAAATGGATGTTTAAGGGATCACGGAACAGGATTTTCTAAAATATTTGCGATTTATAAGCTTTCAAAAAGCTAAAATGCCAGAAATAAAACGACTCTCTGGCAATGATAATGGAGCTTCACCAAAACATTTGCTTCCATCTTCCATTCAATCATTACACAGGAATCAAAATTCTGATATTTAGGCCTTATTACGATAAATCGAAAGTATCGTAAGTCCTGGTTCATCCTGTCCCAGGGATCCCAGGAACGAGATGTTTTTTCCACGGGACGGGATTAAACCAACCCTGGTTTCCCCTGTTCCCTTGAGAGGAGTCTCCTAGTAGTGAGTATCGAAATTGGAATATGTACCACTTTTGCTTAGGAACCAAGCAAGAACCGATGCGTTTGAAACCAAACAAAAGTTTAGATGGCTATGTTAAATGTGGCTTCTCCGTCTTTGTCCAATGAGATGGTGTGTGCAAACGTAACTTTCGCATCCGAGTTCGACTTTGAGTGCAACTTGCAAAAGCTGGAAATCCCAAGTTTCCTCAACATTGGTATTCGATAGTCTGTTAGTTCAACTCAAACGGACTGAGACGAAAAAGGTCATAATGTTGCCTGACCTTGTCGGGTTACAAGGCTGGTTTTACTGAAGCGAATGCTGCTAGAATATTCCCCACACGAATTTTGACACCAAAAAGTGGTCATTACTACGGATAAGAGGCCAAAATTCATTTTTGCTGTGATGCCTGAAAGTCCTAAATGAAGCACATTGATTTTTTTAAAAAGTATTTTAAGAAATGAAATTTGGCCGTACATTTAGATTAGCACCCGCTAAAAACTTGGAGAGTCGAATAATCTTTTACATTTGGAATATCGGAGACGGTAAAGTTTGCCAAATTCGACCTGCTCTTGTGACAGGTTTTCTTGGGGCATATAAAATTCAAGCCTGAGGAAATTCAATGTCGAGCTGCTCACGACAAACTTTCGAGTTTGGTTGTCCATGTGACATGTGTTCCAAAGTTAACTGTTGCTGACATCAAAGTCAAGAATCGGTGGCTTGTTCCTATGATCTCGGAACAAACCAATCAGATGCCTGCCACCTGACATTAGAAGGTGGCTCAGGAACAAAGACATCAAAGTTGAATGGTCCTTTGGCCCTATTATGGAGACCATTCAAAGACAACGTATACCATAAATACGCCCAAGGATAGACTCACATTGCCATCTAGTGGCAAAGGAAAAACTTTTTAACAGATTATTTTTTCCAGATTAAAATACTTCTTATGGTTAGTCTTGAGGACGTTTCAATGTTTTTGGTTTTAATTTATAGTGATTTATGTGAAATAATAGTTTTTAACAGGTGAGTCTAACCTCAAAACTCTACATGAGGCCGGATTTCTAATTCTTCTAACACCATAGGGCCGATCTAATGGGATGGAAAAACAAAAAAAAATGTTTGGCAGCTTTTGAAGAGCCTTTTTCGCCGTTTTAAGGGAATTATACTGTAGTATTGCTTTGGTAGAAATGCAATTACTTGATGTTTTCGACTGCCTATTCACAAGCAGAGGTGGAGTTCTGTCAGGGGAGATATTCATCAACAGGATAAAAGCGTTTTGGTCCAGATTTATTGCAAATATGTTGAGAATTTAGCATATAAAAATGATCGCCCTTTTTCCATGGCGTGTCTTGGTTTAACTCAGAGCTGAAGCTGAAGTGTGGCAAAAAACTGATGTATTTTTATAGCTATAGTAGTGAAATTTTGCTTCGTGGGTCTGAACGCTTGCGCCCGTAAGAGGTCGCGTCTCAGGATTTCATTCTAAACCTAAGAGCTCTAGTCCTGAATCATTACTAGTCTAACGTAGGCTGTTCGTGTTGACTTAGTGGCAAATTGTTGACCAAAGAGAAAGACATGGAATAGTTTAAAACAAGTTTTGGCATGGAATAAGTCGGTCTGTGCTGTGATAGACTTCACTTGTGATAACGAAAGAAAATGCATTCCATATGGCGCATTGTCGACAATCGTCATATTTGTTACTCAGATGAAAGGGTTCTTAAAGCAGAGACTCTTACTTTTCAAAAGTTTTGCAAGACAACTCCTAAGTTACACAGATAGAAGGTCATCCATCCCATTTGAATGCCCTTGTGAATCAGCTTCTGACAAACTGTTAACCGTATTTAAATTTGCTCTTGCCAAAAAGTTCTACAATTGTAACAATGCTAGAGCTAATATCTAACTAATTAGAGCTTTCATGAGACCACAATTTGTTTTCACTTTTTTATAATCGTGGCACAGGAGTAGGGACAAATCGGAGATTAGTTGCGTTTTGCGTATTGAAAATGGTTTATTGCTTGGAAAACTATTGGGCTATATTTTCGGCAAACCAAGACTGTTCAATGTCCAACTTTGATATCCGTTGTCTTTGCATCAATGGTTTGGCTTTGGTCCATTGAGCCGCTTCCAAGTCTCTTAGTTCCTGGTGCCAACTTCTACTTAACTGTCTCAACAAATAACAGAGCAAAACTCATTCAAGTGGGAAGAAGCAACATGGAAACAGTTCCCAAGCAAGTTCATTCAAGGGTAAATTTCCTGCTATAGTTTCGAACAAACTTTTCAATTGCTCATGGTTTTCATTTCAATCTATGGCACGAATGCAAAGCCATTTCTTTCCTTCTCTTTTTATGCCTTGTGGTCCTGGTCCACATTCTTCTTGGTTCTCGTGCCCGAATGGGATCATTTCCAATTCGATGGAGGCGTCGAGTGCACTGCACATTCCACACAAACCACATCAATGGGATGTGATTGAGGCTTGGTTCTCAAAAGCTCTTCATCATCTGCCACCCTTCAACGGCAGCTTCTTCAGGTATATGTACTACTCACTTCAAAGGGATCGTCTTCTTCCAAGTTCCAGCTCTGTCCCTTCGTCTAATGATCCGAATAATTTCTTGTTAACATGCAAATGCCAAGCACTGATTTGGCAAAAATACAATCAAGAGCACATTTACGGCCAAACTAGGGCCATCCATTGAAAACTTCCGGCGATTTGGGACAGAACTGCCTCGAACATACTCCTCCTACGCAATCCGACAAAGCTTTAAAATATGAATGGAACCGATTCTCGGCGAGGACAAAGTGCATCCAAGATTTCCCAACGTTTCACGAACGTAAGAATCAGGTACACAAAAAGCCATTTGCTAAAGCGTTCAGTGTTGCGAGGAACGGAAGAAAATGAAGGATCTCTGTTTCCATTGGCAGGCTCCCAATGCAAACCTTGGCCCTCTAGTTTGTGGCATCCCAATGTGGGCTTTGATTGCCTGGAATGGGCCCGTAATTGGGTTAGCGACGCCGTTAATGCCGTTTCCCCCTCGTCGCTCTCAAAGATCGACCCATAAGAAGAGATCCCTCGTTTGTTCTCTATGCTCGTTCCGCATCACACTAGACTCATCGACTTCGTTTCCCTAGCTTGACGTACTTTTATTACTCAAGATACACCTTCATTGTATTCTATGCAGGTTTGCTAATCCACATCGGTCTATTTTAAAAAACCTTCCCAAGTGGTGTTCTCCTTTGTAAAATGGGCTTCCAGTAAAAGGTATCTGATATGGTGATTAGGGATGATCAAATCAAGTCTCGTCCTGTGGATGTCGTGAGATCTCGGCCTATTTTTAACATATGTGGTTAGTTTGTCGAGTCAGCTATTGACTATCGATATGTGGGGAAGCATTGATTAATGTTTCTCGTGCAACAATGATGGGAAACACGAAAAATATCGACCGGATGGATTGGGATTTCAGGCTTCCAATGTATCGTGCGCTCGCTTAGAAGACGTGTGAAAATTTGGCTCGGCACATATTTCTTGGGGTTTCCGAGCATTGTGACAGCTTGCTTTTCTTTACACTGGGTGGACGTAATAAATTGTATTTTATCATAGAAGCACGCACACGCTTTGCCCGCCAGGAACCTGGCTATTAACACTCCCGAGCTCGTGAGATAAGAGTCTTCCCGTGGGAAAACCTTTGGGATCTTGCTTGGCCTTCCATTGCAATACGTCCCAATTTGCAGCTACAAACAGTGCTTGAGAAACGGTTCCGAAACTGAGATACAAAACGCTGTGTACCTTGACCGAAGGACTCAGCTGACGTAAATTTGGAAGCGATCAGCTGTAAGCTGTGAACAGTATTTCTTGTTTTGATTTGAACAGACTCACAGGTTGATCTCAGAGGCTCAACTTCACCTCATCTCAATCGTAGGTCTAGACCAGGGGTCGGCAACCGGTGGGCCGCGGCCCAAATGTGGGCCCAAGGGTGGTCGTTGGTGGGCCCAGGAGCTATGGAGAAAGTCAAAAATAGTGGGCCCAAGAGCCATCCAGAGTACTGTACTTGTGGGCCCAAAGCTCTTTGATCGCTAATTTGTGGGCCCCTGAACCTACCAATGCCTGTTTGGTGGGCCCCTGACAACACGAATTAAATTTCGTGGGCCTCGACCCAAATGTGGTTGCCGACCCCTGGTCTAGACGAACATGATTAACCAAGGTTTTCTAAAGCAGTTTTTACCAGCTGTTCGTACAAAATTTCCCTTTGTTATGATAGTGCAGGGATAACCTATATAATAGTATAAATACTGGATACGA
>JAAGOF010000268.1:174687-215092 GCA_010645155.1 Tigriopus japonicus
AAAAATCGGAGTTCGTGTCCACCCCTTTCAGGGGTTCCTGGATAGTGTCACTCATTCAGGTAATGTAAACTCACTCCCCCCATGAGAGTCAAAAGAATGGTCCCAAGATTCGTGGTTTCCACGTATTTAATCTCTATTCTGAGTTCACTTTGACACTTGCTGTCACGTCAGAACTTGCCGCCATCTCCAGATTTATGATGAAGGCCAGGCTTGTGTTTTTGCCACTTTGGTCATCTCTCCCAAAACTGATGCGATAACTCATCCTTGACCCTTGTCCCTCAAGGCCTCATCTTCCATTTCTCTCTCCGATGCCATTCGCTTTTTTCTATCTATCCACCTCACCCTGTCTTTGGACTTGACCAACAAAACAAGTCATTCGAAGTGGTTCTTCCAAAAGAGGGAGACGAATATCAACAAATATGAGCCGAAAAGGCTAAAGGGACTTCATCTTATTACAGAGGGACCCTGTTTGTCACAGATTCTTTTTGAGACAGCATCTGGCTTTGGCCTTTAAGCATTTGATAGTATCCAGAGGCTGATCTTACTTCTGGCCTTTGTCCTTGACGAAAGTGTAACGTTTCCTTGTAGTACAGTGAAAAAACATCGACGAATAACTTGTTCCAAAACGGTATCCTTCAGATTGGCATCAGACCCCCTCCAATGTGAAATATCGTGGACATACTCAACACTTCAGTTCCAACGTGTGGTTCGCCAAAGTAAGGATAGTGGACAGTGGACAAACTCGAAATCCCCTCAAATCCATGGTTAAGTCCACCTTGCTGCTAGTCGGCCAGCCTTGGACAAGGCCCTTTCCTCGTGTTTAAGAGAGAGTTGGGATCAATGTTTTGGTGGTTCCTTGCTCCCCTTATGTTTCGCTCGAGAATTGGACCCACCACAATCTCTCAAGGCTCAAAAATGAAAATATCTCGAGGCCCATTTACTCGTCGAATAATTTGTCACGTTTTCCTACTGAGATGCAGGGGATGCCTAAACGTGAGAGTGGCCAACTATAATCAGGTCTTGTCTCCTGACTAGAATGTGATAATCCATCCCTGTGAAGGTTGACATCACCCTGGATCAAAAAGAGTGGGGCAGCCTTTCTATCCACCAAAGGAAATCAGTCGCTGTCGCTGTTGCTGTTGTTGTTGTTGTTGTTGTTGTTTTGGCAAGTTTGGGCTTGATTATGGATGTGCTCCTTCTCCTTCTTCTTGTCCTCTTCATCCTCCATCCACACAAGAAGGCCACCAACCAGTCAACTACCACGGCCTTTGCAGAGCAAAGCTAGCTTCCGTGGTTGTTGGGCTTGACAAGCATGTTGCAATGCCGCCGTTCCATTCGTCCATAAATCTTTTTACGACCTCTGCTTCATCGTGGAAAGTGAGTGGACCTCGCTGGGTTTTAAGAGATGAAGGGGACACGGGTGGAAAGCGGACAGACAGCAGTCTTTACCCTTTCAACGAAAAGAGACACGAGAGTCGTTTGAGTAAATAAGAGTGTTTCATTGTCATCATGGAACTCGGCACCCTCGACAAAGCGAGTGAGTGAGCTCATGGATGGACGTTTTGGAACCCAAGCGGGCCAATTGGTATTCTTGTCCCACCTCTCGTCCGCTCACGAGTTTATCGTAGGTGCAACCATTTCCTTTGAGCTATCAAAGAAAACAAGAGAAAAGATTTTTTCCCCTCCCCGTCCTCTAATCAAGTCCTGCTGATACGACATTTTCCGTTGCAAACAATCAGAGAAGGCCGAACCATCCAAACAAACAGCATCTGTTGTTGGATATATTGTGAATCCCATGAACTCCCAGGGGACCCTTCAGGCCAATAGCTTGTTCTTTCAGACTTTATTAGGAGGACCGTCGAAGCTCGAAGGTAATCACTTCATTACGGAGAAGACAATGTGGCCTCGTCGAGAACAGCCTCGTTTAGTTCGCAACAAAAGCGATGCACGATGGAAATAACGGGAAGTAGAGTAGATCTGGCCTTCAAAACGATTTTAAGAGGTTTTCACAATTTCGACTTCCCGTTTTGCTTTTTTATGATAAGAACGTGGCTCCTTCCTTGATACATGCAAATTTTTTTTGAACTTATTCCGAGTTCCGTCAATGCTCAAAGTGCTTATAAACAAATGTTTTTAAACATCATTTCAGTGTTTATTATAGCTCTACAAGGGTTGAAATTCCAAGTAATAGCAAAACAAGTATGGTCAGCACTCTTTTTAAGGTTTTTTGGATATATGATCTGCCAAATAATTGAAGTATCCAGATCTTGAAATCGCGTGAACATGAGGATGATCAGGTCCCTCATTCATGCCTAACTTTTTCATGTTTTGGTTAGCCTACTTGGCAATCTTAAACTTCCTTGAACAAAGATTTGACCACCGTGCAAAGTGCGAGAAGAGAGATGGCGAAGAAGACCGTCAAATTGCTCAGCAGAGCAATCTTGGGAAAACGAGGATATCCCAATCCGATACGTCGATTCCTCCCACTCATTGGCAAAGCATAGAATGGCATACGAATACGAGCGAGAGCCCAAGGGCACACTCACACACCCTACAGAAAAGGGACTGCTGGATCCAATCACTGCGAATGAAGAAATCATTGCGGTTCACTGAGTTACCGAAATTGGCAGTACGCTCTGATTGACATCGAATGGATATGCTTTGTCAGCATTTGCATTCTTAGCACACGGTTCTTTCAAATCAATTTTGATCCTGGCTAAGCAGAGTCCAAAACAAGACGAAGAGGACTCTAGCCTCTCAACGTTTTAGATTAGCTAAACAACCCTTGAGACGAGTGGAGTTGTTTACTTTGGACTAAGAGCTGTTCGGAAGGAAATTCCTCGCCCAAATCGAATTTCCTCATCCCTCAAAAGTCAGGGAGGATCCTCTTTCCTCCTCTTCGTTTCTTTCTCTCCTCTAATCTAAATGCTACAGAGCCGACATCCCAGCGAAGGTCCATCAAGATGAGGGAAAACTTTTATTTTTTACAGACTCCGAGCTATCTGGCTAGTGGTCCTCTCTCTCTCTCCCTGCACTCATGTTCCGTGCTCGTTCCTCCAGGAAAAGCGAGACTAGGTTCGCTAACGAATAAAAAAACTTTTGGCCCGAAGGTAGGCAGCAAACCCACACCCAAATCGTCAGCCACCAACTCCCTCTCACACTCACCCAGTTCCTAACCAACCAACCAACCAGCCAACCAACCATGCTTCCAACCCACCGACCAACCAACTTACTCATCCTAGATCTTTTCCAACGAAGATGAGGGTCCAGATAAAGGGGTCTTAGTTAGCTGAGGTTCCTTTTAGTGAGATCCTAGGAAAGTGTTGAGCGAAACCTGGTGTGATCTTCAGCTCTGATCTGATCCAACTTGAGTGTTCCTCATGGATCCGTCCGACAGACGGAAGATCAATCCGACATGACCAGGATTCCGGGCGTTACGAGATGAATCTCAAGCACGTGATGACCAAACTTGCTCCATTAAGAAAGGCGCTTCTCTCTCGACCGGTTTGTTCCAAGTGTTCCACGGATCGTGATCTTGCTTGCTTGGTTGTCTAGCTCCTTAGTTTTATGTTCCTATAATTAGGAGAAAGAAAAGCGTTCCAGTTTCCACCTCGTTCTTCTTCGCATTCTTCCTCGTCTCTTTGGCCACGGATCCGTTCGAGTGATCATTAATCATTCATTCCGTCAGATGTACAAGTCCAAATCGAAAATCACGACCTGCTTGGCGCCTTCATTGGAACCTTTGGCCACGAGTTTTTTTTCTCTCTCTACGCTTTTTGACCAACGGAAGGGAGAGGGGAACTAAAAAGAATGGTCCATCTCGACCTTCAGTGTTCCAGATCAGATTGGAAACCAGCCATTGATCTTCATTTGGCCGTCCAACGTATGTAACAGGTTGACGGCAAAAAAGTAAGTAGGTAGACTTGATTTAACAACTCCATTTCTCCATTTTGGAACCCGGTTATAAATAAAAAAACAATCTCGATCCCGCTTTTACGGAGGACCAATATGAATTGGTAATGTGTGCATTTTGTCTCCCAATTTTCAAGAAAGATCCAAAGGGAATAGCATAAACGTGGACGGGTCACACCGAGAAGCGTTGAGAAGTGCCTAAAAGTCATAAAATTCAATTTTATGTGGACCTTACCTGTTGGAAAGTGCAGGCGAAGAGGCTCCATAACACACCGTGACCAGGTTGAACAACTGAGAAGCCTCAGAAACAGTGGTACACACTGTGGAACACCCGGCCAAAAGGAGCACTTTTTGAGGCTTGGTGTAAAGTAGGTCGTACATCACAGCCGCACCTTTGCCGGCATCACACTAGAACGAAAGAAGTACAAACGAGGAATAGGATTAGCTTAGGGGAAAATGGGATCCCATGTCGTGGTTTAACGAATGAACACCTGACAAGAACTGAATCTGACACCTTGAACAAGCCTACCAACTTCTTCTATTTTTTGCCAGGATATCCCAAGGCCGAGAGACAAAATCCTTTGGTTTGAACTAGCTATGCATGGTTTCACACAAGACATGGCCTTTTCACAAAAAGTGATGCATAGTTGGGACTGAAGACTTCTTGACGAGCGAGCTCAAAACTCAGGGTCCAAGATTTCAAACTGAGGGGACCAACCGGCAAACGGTTTTGATTTAGACGACAACTTTTTCTCATCGTTTTTTCCTCACAAATATAGAAAAGTTTTCTTATCTTCCACCTCTTTTATGTGGTCGTCTTCGTCCGGTTTCTATTCCACCATTTCTTGTGTGAGATGGTTGCTTGAAAGGAGAGCTTTGATTACGTTCTCTTTACATGCAAGACAAAGGTGGAATGGATCTGCAAGGAATGATGGGGTATCTTATGGGCATTATAGTGCTTATCATGACCATTTGAGGTATAGCAATGAATGTATTTCCAATTTTTAAAATGGTGTCGGCAATATTGGGGTCTAAATGTCCTTGTGGGAAAACAATGGCTAAGAAGACCACTGAAAGCTCACGGTCGAGCTATTAAAACGCAATTTGGGATCCAACGACAATCTGAAAAGTTTTTTGTTGAATCCCATTTACCTTTGCTTTCCGAGAAAACTCTTTTTATGTTTTGGTGACTACAATTTCGGGAACGAGAAAAGTCAGACAAGCGTTGTTTCCACATATTTTCTCATTGCAATTAAAGTTTCTGTGGCTATTATTGTTTGTGTCATTTTACTGTCATTCATTGTCCATTATGAGAAAGATAATTTTTGAACGTTCATTCTCTCCAAAATAATCATTAATGTAATCCTTTTTGGACAAAGCTCGCGTTTTCCAGCCTGGTGAATGTACGCAGGGTATCCAGACTAGATGTAAACTGGGCTTATAACTCGCTTGAATGCGCGATTTTTTTGGATTTTTGTAAAACATCGAAATGAAGATTTATCTCCAGTGAACAGGTGTTATTTCACAAATTTTGTTGTAAGACAAACTCGGTCGAAGCAATGATTTAATTAAACAAAGTATATTGGTTGACCGTTGTAGAAAGTAAGCTATAAGAGCGAGCAACACGATAAGAATAATGTACCCTTGAAAGTCAAGACATCTCACATCGAAACTTACCATTTTTCTGCACATGTGTTCACCTAAGATGAGTATGAACAACATTTTCACTAAGCAAAATTTTGGATTTTGACGAGTTTTTCGCTCTTGCCGTCCATATTTTGAAACGAGTAGGGGTCGCCCAACATACCTTTTCTAATTAAATCATAAACAAAATTTGTAAAAATAACACCTGCTCAAAAGGCATAAATCTTCATTTTCATTTTTCGGCACAAATCCAAAAATCGTTCCAATTTAACGAATTACAGGCCCAGTCTACTTTTAATCTGGATACCCCACGTAATTGTGTTCACATTATTTGACGATCTGGATCTTCATTTGAAACAATACTTATAGCAGACAACATTGAATTCCTCTTTTGTTTTGGTACATGTTCCATTTACAAGACTAGACCAAATTACTAGTCACATTGTCTATTGTCCATTATTTCCAAGGCTGTCAGTAATTGCCTTTTCAGCCGTTAGGCACCTTGACAAGAATGCAACCGGTGTTTTTGTCTTCCATTATTTATCATACTCACACGGTTTTCCTTGAAAACGCTTAATTGCCCATTTTTGACAGATTTTTCCTCCCAAAGTAAAGTTCAATCACCAGCTTAAGCGCTTTACGAGGGGTTCATATCCCAGAAGAAAACGTAGTTCGCAATCAAGATTGGCAAAGAAAACTTTTACAACGGGCCTGTTAAGATCATAAAGAGGTTTATTCAGTCGAGACTTGAACCTCTTGCCGCGCCTCGTAAAATGTCATCAAAAATACCCCAAGCCAGTTTATGGAACAAGACCCGCTTGACATGAACTCGCTTGCTCTCCGCAGCCTTTTTTGGGGGTAAGATAAAGCGACTTCCTCTCCTAAGGTTCCCCTTTCCTTGTCTTTTGTGCCAGTCTCATGCCTCTAAAAGCCTGATAAATTGATGCTGTTGTGCGATAGCGGCTATTTTGAAGGTCTTGAAAAATGACATGGTTCAAAGTTCGGTCATTATTTTCAGCCCCTCCTCTCAACTTTAGGTCATTTGATGACGACCTTATTAAGAGCTCTTTTCCTCCAGGGTCCTTTCACCCGATGATAACAAGGTCAAAGAAAAAAGGCCAAGCATTTCATGAACTTACTCCGGAGTCGTTCCAATACATATTTAGGTGATAACCAGGCAACAGATTAGGATAGTTGTTCACGTCCTCCAAGGCCAAATGAGCGGCCGGTTCACACGCCTGAAATGGACAAAGAAATCAGAATGAATCCCAACTCAAGCAATGGTGGGAACTCCGTTAATTGGATAGCTATACAACATATGTGTGTTATTCAACCAAGTTGATCGGGAAGCAAACTTTCCGGAAACTTCTCTTTTCCGTTTGTTGTGTGTGAACTCAGGGTTGCCGTGAAACAATTTGTCAGCCATCTTTAGACAAGCTCACATTCTACTCTTGAATATTCCGTCGACATTTGAAATGAAGATGCGTTAGAACAAGTTGTCAATTTGGTCAACAGGTCATCTTCCATTTTTGGTTAGAAGTACTCTGAATGAAGATACCGGTACACTTGTCTCATTTTTCCTTCCTTGAACTGCACGGACGACATCTTTAAATAAAGCGCTCTTACTCAAATACGAAGGTTTCAACGATGGATCATTAATGGTGTAATTAATCCTCTCCACATGTTGGAAATGTTAAATGAAAATGATGTTTTTTATCTGAATTATAAAGAAGAATGGCTTCGGTCTCGTTGTTATGTTACAAAGTGCTTTAGATTAAGTCAAGGGTCAAGCATCTTCCAAACTGGATTTGTACGCATCAAACGAGGAAAGAGAGATTCCGTAAGGAACGCAATGACACCGGCAGGAGTGTAAACGTGGTCAATTTGCATGGATGCTCAAATCTTGAGACGTGATCACAACTATAAATACCTTTGAGATCTTGCCTCAAAACCATCAGTTGCTCTCAGTTCAACCATCCGTACCACAACAATAGCAAAACAACCAACGATCAACATGTTCGCTAGGACGGTAGTTATCCTTCTTTGCACTTCCATTGTGGGTTATTTAGCTCTGCCTCAAGAATATCCCGATGGACAAAGCCCCAGTCCCAATCAACAGGGCTACCTCCTTCCTGCCGATGCTGAGACCTTATTAGCCCAACCTTTATCTTTGGGCTTCTCTTGTGAATCCAGAGAGTACGGTTATTATGCGGATGTGAGCAACAACTGCCAGATCTTCCATATTTGCTTGCCTATTGAGGATGACGCAGGATCCGTGATTGAAACCGCTCAATGGTCGTTCATTTGTGGCAATGGAACCATATTTGACCAGCAAACATTGACGTGCAACTACGAATTGGATGCTGTCCCCTGTGATGCGGCCGAATCTCTGTACAATACGGTTGAATTTGGCAAAATTGAGTCCGATTACTAACTAATTCAGGAGCCACATCGATCTTTGATCCTAGTTTTGTTGACCTCAATGCAGAAACATGTTGAAATATATTTAAGCAAAAAATCCTGTGTCACTGACTTAACCTTAAAGTGGCAACCCTGGTATTTCTAATCAATCACCCTCTTGAAGGAGAGAACTCAAGGAAGTCGGTCAGGACGTTGGGAAAGCTAGAAAGAAGGCGAAAAGGAAAAGCTGCCCCCAAAACTCCACAGCTCGTTCTCAATCCTAGTTCTCATCCATTTTATGTCTTCCTAGCCTCGTTCCCCTTTTCCGTTTTTTATCCACTCATGTACTTCCAAATTACTTTTCGAGTCGAGCCAAAAGCAAATACAACGAGTAACTTTCGGAATGCACTAAAACACGCAGACTGTACAACAAACTTATTGAAGGAAGGTACGGGGGGTCTGAACGAGATAATCGGTAAAATTTGGCCCGTAAAATACTTCAAGCTAGTCATCCACACTAAAAAAGAAAAGGAACCCGTTACCCCCAACTTGCTATAGAAGAGAGCCACTTACAGAATCAATGGAACCCTACCGAGATTGTGAAGACTTTTTCGGCACTTGAGTCCATTCAATGCCGATGAAAAAGGGTCCAGGATCCAAAACCAAAAAAGTTGTGTTGGGGCATAATTTTGCGACACACTATGATCGATCTGGTTGGAACGTTGAGAAAAAGTGATAAACGGGGTGTGTTTACTTCAACACAACGTTCCAAAATTTTGACCTCGAACAAGTAAGGACTCCAATCCGAGGTAAGCGTTTGTTTTTGTAGTTTGATCTCCAAAAGATTTTGCGCATTTTCTCTCAAAGACCACTTCTAATTTCAATCTCACTGTTTGCTTGAACTGAAGTTCGGCCCATCTCAAGCCACTTGAACACAATTGGGTGGCAATAATGGGTTCGAGCTCCCTTTACACAGGAGATGGCAAGCAAAAAACGATCAGGGCTTCAAGACCATCCACACCCTTGACTGAAGGACGAGGACGAACCCGTGTCCTAGTAGGTAGCCCACTTGAGTTTTCATTGAACAACGTGTGCCTGTCAAATTTGGATCACGGACGTCAAGACACACAATCCTCAAGTGGGTGTTGGGAGTGATGTCGAGGAGGAAGAACTGGAGCAACACGACCAAGACGACGTACAAGAGCTCTTGAAAAGTGTCTCTCTCATTTATCTCCAGGGAAATACCTTCCTTCCTCCGACCACAATGTGGATCATCAGTCTCAAAGATCTTCTTCACTTGAAGTCGAAAAGTGGAAAGACAGGAGGAGGAAAAAAAACAAGTCTGAGTCATAAACTAGAGCAATGACCACAGTCTAAGAGCTCTCCTTGTTGCGTCAATCATTCTCTTGGGTCTTTCCATCAGATCTCATGGGAGCCAAGGTCCATGGGTTCAACGAGATACCATCACGTTCCAACCCGCAACGTCACTCTTGTCTCTCTTTCGCTCTTAAGAATGAGCGCACAAAAAGAGCAGAATGTAGGAACTGTCATAAACTGGTCAAGTATTGTCTTTGGAACTTGGAACAACTGACCTTTCTTGGAAACAACGATATATGTGCAAAGGCCAATTACGAGATAGGGGCGTATCAGATTTGGCATAGAATGCATGGATTACTAACGGGACAAAAAAGACCAAAGCGTTCCAACACCTTTGGAAGAAATGCAATGTGAGAGGTTCTGATCTCTCTTGGGTCCATTGGTGGTAATCTTTCGTTGTGAAAGGCATTCAAGAAGAAAGAGGGACCTTTGTGTGTGTTTTGAATTATTGATGGCCCAGTAGATTTGAGTTTTTTTCGCGTTCCAAACTTTGGTGCAAACGAGTGATTTGATGAGACTGGCCATGTCAAGATCTCAAACACGGCAAAGTTCCATCTAACTTTTCCACCGAAATATAGTTGCATTCAAAGACATGAACGTAATACTAAATGAGAAGGAAAACCGTGTTTCCTTGAAATCCCTTGGAATTGGCCATGTTCGTCGAGTTCCAAGGAACTTCAGTCCATTTGTACAAGCAAGAACTGTACGTATGTATGTTTCGCCCAAATGACACTCATCTACAAGTTAATTAGCAAATGACATCCCAGTTTCACCCTCTCAAAGACATGGAACAGCCAAGGGACTTCCCCTTTTCGTGTGTTCCAAGCCATGTGAACAAACCTGGACGCAAAAGACACGAATGTGGGTGGGAGAATCTCATTCTGACTGAGAAACCCTCGATCCGTAAGTACGTCTATATCTGTCACCCAATAATGGAAGATTTGTCAGTGATGGCCTTCATGCAAACTAAGGCTATTGCTCTCTGACCACATTGTTGAAATGAGCTTTCCGTAGATTAGGAACATTCTTGGCCATGGCCAAACCCAGTTAGCTTGGCAGAAATATTGGTCGGATGGTCTGATGGTTGATGAAGGAAGTGGGCAGCTGTGACAGCTGTATCGTACACTTCTGATGCAAGATGTTGTTCACTCAAGTGTGAGATTAAGGACATGGAACTGGGACCATAGAGTGGACCACCGAACTGGTACTGGAGCAGAAAAGGGGTTTGGGTACCAGATAGAGATCTACTGAAGAGGATGAGGGTAAGAGATATGAGTCCTGTCAAACCTTGATAAAGGACTCTTTCTAAAGGGATCCCAAGAGAAACAATGGGATACATCTATTCCCGAATTGATTATTGTTAAGTGGAAATGAACGACTCCGTTGATACATCAAGACTCGTTGAGTTAAGCAGTATTATTGCCTGTCAATGATCAGCTTATCGCAAGTACTTTTGGGGCCGATTAAGCAATCTAATCCAATTGCTCTTGTATTATCCTTGCCTTATCAAGATCCACTGAACCACAGCTCCCTACGGCTTCAAGGGAGAAGCACATTCATAACACTGACTAATCTATCTCAAACTATATGATAAGTCAAAGTCTTGGGAAGAAAAGAGAGGAAGTAGATATGATGGGATGGACTTGCAGCCTTCTACTCACCAAGGAGAAGAGGAAACTATTAGAATATAATAATCACTTCAGATCAGCCAGTCCTACATATTACAGGCAGTTTTTCCTTCCAAAAGAAGCTCGTCCAGTGTGATGGGGAAATTTGTAGGCATAGGACATTGCACTCCTCTATCTTCCATCATGGCCGGAAGTCAACAATACAGGGTGAACTACATGACCGTGTAAAATAACCATCATTTGTCGTTGTCATTTTTTGAGGCCGAGGCCACGCAATGCTTTTACTCTTCATTCAACCATTCCCTAGAAGACGCAAATGGTTGCAACTCACATGACTTACTGAAGATCCTGGAGAAGAGACGCCTTAAACTTTGAATTTACGAGTAGAGGATAGGAACGACTTCAATTATGGCTACCAAATACGAGTCGAAAACATCGGTATTACCTGGACACTAATAGGCTTTGTCCAATCTTTACTTCTAAGCCATTTAAACACAATTGTACCTTTTCTTATACAGTAACTTCATATTCGAAAAAGATGCACATTTTTGTTTGGCCATAAAACATTGAAGAATAACTTATGAACCTCAATTAGATAGGGAGCTAATGAACCTCATAATCACCAATCACACTCCAGAACCACAAAATAATATGCCAATGGATGACGAGGTAGTTAAAAACAGGCCAAAACTGATGTCTGGTCGAGGCCATGCTTTCCCAAGCTGCTTTAGGTCTGCAGTTTCGTTTTCGAAACATGTGAGGCTCTGAATGAAGATGACTATGGCAACAAAGAAACAAACCTTCCACAAACTCTCCATGTTCCAAAATAACATAGCTAAAGGTGTTTGTCAGTGTGGCCCAATGTAGATATTTCCTTAAATAATAAAACGCTGTTTATTTTGTTGGCAGCAACTTGTTTGGGAAAAGCAGACTCATGTTATCGGTTGAGCCGAAAATGTGTTTTCCCTCCCAAAAAAGGGCTCCATTTGGTCCGATCCCTAAAGCCTTGCAAATGCTCCTCGTACTCTACTTTACGTGAGTGTTGTGGACCCTTCATAAGTTACGATGATGTTGCAATTGATTTGAGAGCCAGTTAACCTCTCTCCTTGATATTAGAACGAAAAAGAATGTCCATATCATCCTAAGATGAGGGTTTGAAATGGCATTATCAAAAACTCAATGACCGAGTTTCCGTCTCCTTCGTTTTTGCTGGTTCAAAGTACAGAGGAGCCATAAAACAGATGGATAAATAGATCCCAAGGAGGGCGTTGGTGCATTCGTATTATCAACCGCCCCCATTTCGGTTATGTTTCTGGCAATGGAAGATAAGTCTCATCGATCATGAATGCCCTGCCAAGAATAGAATGTAGTCCACAAATAGTGAAAAGAGGAAAAGGAAGCAAGGAAGGGAAGAGAGGAAGAAAGAAAGAAAGAGAACGAGGCTCTTTGGGCCTTCAAGGCTACCACAATTTCATCAGGCTCAAGGACTTAGTGTGTGCGTCGTCTGGTCCCTCGTCGGAAAAACATTGACTTGGTCACAATCCAACGACCTTGGTCAGAGGAAATGAGAGAAGAAATGAATCGCTTGATTGAGCCAGAATTTCACGCATAATTTCCCAAAGTGTTTCTTGTCGGCCCTCTTGTGTCCATCTCTCGTCGGAAGCAAGTCCACTTGAAGGTCAATTTCCTAATGTGTTTGGTCAAGGATGTTTGGGTGAAGAGATCCATAGGGTTGGTTCTTGGGCCGTCCTTGCCCAGTGCATCAAGAAATATCAAAGAAGTCATTGCTTTTCAGGAGCAAAACATCAAGAGCGCCTTCAAAGAGGGACCAAGGTTGCATGTTGTGTACAGGAAATGATAAAGGCCGGGTGTCATTTGTGCCACGCACACCTACTACTTACCTTGTCCGAGCCCTATGACACAGTTAATTTTGCATAGCTCGAGACCGATTTACGATTGATATTAAGGTGGGGAGAGCGTTTAAAAGTTGGCTCGTAAATACACCCGAGGCTGTCAAGCGGTGAGAAGGCCTTGATTTCTCTTGCCTACCTCCAAAATTCGAGGCCTTGAGGAGGAAATTGGACGGCTCCAAAAGTTAGACCCCCTCAGATGGAGAGACTGATCCAACGATAATCTTGGACTTGAGGGACGAAAAGGCAGTCTTTTTTCTTCTCAATCCTAAGACCTTGACGAGCGTGTATGGGGTTCGCGACATTTCTTGTGTTCCCTAGAATGAAGGGCGAGGAACAACTTTTGCACGTTGGAATTCCTCGGGGAAATCGCATTCGTTTTCAACATGTCACGTGCACTCTAACATCACACGAGGACATTTTGTGGTGTTTTCCCTCGATCTTGAAGGATAGCAATTTCACTCGTTTTTGTGATCTTCGCCGTGTTCCCTCTCAGTTATCGAGTTGAGTGGAACACCCACGACAGAAGATGAAAATAATAATTTCCAACTGAGCCAAAAGGAGAATTTTTTTTTTTCAAGAACCCCCCTTTCCAAATTGCTGAGTCTTCAAATGCCTTCACCCAAAAAGACAATTGTCTTTGCTCATGCTTCATGTTCCAACATCGATGGAAACGGAAGAACCCACCTCATAAATCAAATGTGTGGTGCTTGTCTTGTCTTGATCGTTGTTTCCGAGAAAAGCCTCTCGGGTAGCTTGTCATTTCCGTCAGCCCATTTAATATCGCAGTAATTACGAAAACGGGTTTCATTTCGCTCCGATTCTTCAAAGATCTCGCTTATGGTAGAATACGGGATAATCGGTCCTTCATAGTATCTGTTGTTTGAGAAGGGAACAACTATATCTGGCTAATTTCAATACCTAGATGGAAAGAAGGACACCGAGCTTTTCATCTGGGAAAGCTGAAGGGGGAAAAAGACAAGAAGACGGCCATTCCGACACAAGAAGACCATTTGGCCTCGAGGCTCGAGAAGCCTCTCTTCTCTTCTCTCGTTTTCCGTGCGGTCCTTCTTTGCTCTGTTTCAAGATAGATCCAGAACGAGATGCTTGTGTGAACTACTTCTTCGAAGACCGTTGTTATACGGAGAAGGAGAAGAAGCACATTGCCAATGGCTTGTTATCGAGGTCATTCGGCCAATCGATGAGCTTCCCTCTCGCCAGACTTGAGCTCATATTTCAATGGGCTGCCAATCCGGAAAGGGTTCCCCCTGAGGATGTACAGCCTTGCTCCCGATGCCTAATTACTGTCTGTGTCGGTATCGTGAAGTTCTTGAAATGTACCCTACGTATTGATATCACGTCTGTGGAACGACGGTGAGTAAAGGGCAATCAAAAGAACTCGACTTCGATAAGCAATACTGTAATACAAACAAGTTTGCCAACGGCCATGCCTACGTAATAATGTTGGAAACTTCTCGGAACAGATGATGGTACGGATCGAGTTAGTTGTCGGGGTACACGGTACTTTGGCCGAGGGCCATTTTCAGAGAGCAAATTGAGCCAAAAGACAATTGTAGAAAGCCATTAGACCCAGGGAAGTTTACAGAAGACCGACAAGACAGGGGCTTCTATGGGTGGATATCTATCTAGTATAGAGGGGGAAAAAAGAGACCCGTTCTCTCGCTCTTGGTTGTAAAGGAATTTGGGAGGAGGCGGAGAGAAAGTTGGGTCCATCCCAGGTCGAGAATTTTTGGCCCAAGATTGGAACAAATTAGCCTGGTGCTCCTCTTTGTTTAGCGAAGGGAAATGATATCTTGGCCAGACCTCTCTTCATCTCAGTTGGATATTATTGGTCATTAAACATACAGCTTTAGGCACTTTAACATGGGATCCTCCTCCCCCCAAAAACTGATAGTACTGGAGGAGTCAGCGTTTCTCTCAGAAAAAGAGGGGATTTTTGTGGAACCATCGCACTTGATTCCTGGATGAACTAATCAAGGACTATTGACATCCTCTCAAGGTCTTGCATAATGAGATGACACGATATCTGATTGTAGGAACAGACATTCCCAGCAACATGTTTTCAAACAAAGATTCGTTTAATCAATGAATTTGAAATTAAATCTCTGTCCCCAAGAAAAGTTTTCAGGGACATCCAGAATTAAGGAGAATGCAGCTATTACGTAATGAATAGGATATCTATCCGTGCATGTCAGGAAATACTGGATTGAGGACGAAATTTTGTTAGGACTATTTGTGGTCAAAACACTGAACTCACGACCAAGTGGGCTCAAAATTGCTCATTGCTACAAGCTTTTTCGTTGACTAAAACTACTTATTCAAAATTCTCGTTTTTATCTCACCAAGAAATTGAAAAAACTGAAAAATCTTTGGCTTAGACATGGGATATTTATGTTTTCTCCAACCTTAATAAAAACATTTTTTTACTCGTCAAAACTTATTTTTGGTCACCGGAAAGTTGCTTGGCTGCCTGTCAAGCACTGGAAAATTACACAATTTGAGTAAAAACGGCTGAATTGGCTTCATGCTCACCAGAGATCAAGTCCACATATTCAAGGCATAAATTTGCTTTGACCAAGAGAAGTCATGATAAAAATTTCGTTCTCAATCCAGTATTTCTCGATATCCACGATCCATCGAAACCCATATGGATTCGGATTAAGAGAGCAAGAAAGACGGAGAATAAATGGCATTGAAACCACAAGCATGATGAGGATGCCTCAGAATATCTATTGAAGCAAAGGCCGTCGTGGGAGTTGGGGGACGTTTTTGGTGCCATTTCGAAGAGGAAGAAGACAACCACATATCTTACAATGAAAGGCATATTAATTATTCACCACATTCTCCAAGTTTTCAGAAGCCAACGGCGTTAGAATATCCCCACAAGATTATAAGTCTGGATGGACACGCTCGCTCTTCGAAGGAACATGGAATTCCCACCAGAGATCAAGTCCACATATTCAAGGCATAAATTTGATGTTTCTCTTGACTTTTGGGGTATTTCAGGAATAAATGTCAGATCAGACAGAACGTGTACAATGTAACCACTCATAGAAATGAGTATGAAAGTCGATCTCGTTGAAGTAACAGGTGAATGAATATCCCATTGTCAGTACTTTCAGCTTACGTGGAATGGAAGATATTCATTCTTTTCGTTTGCACAATCTTTGGTTCAGCGAACAAACTAGCTTTCAAATATTTGCCAAATACAAACTCGTTAAAAAAATTCTCAAACGTGTTGAATATCCGAGAGGAAAAGCTGATGTTCTTCAAATTCAAATCCACTTCCTTTTTTGGTGTGATCTGTCAAGTTGTTGAGATGTTTATTTACTGCAACTACAGATACAGAGAGAATACCCAAATGAAAAAAAAAAGATCCTTTGAAGTGAATTACGCCCATTGTTATGAATTCCCTTCATCTCTACTTCTGTTTGCATTGAATGAGGAAGAACAGGAACAGTTTGTTGCCTTGAAACTGTTCTTGGTCTAGTCAGATATGAACAAGCAAAGAGCTTGAAATGCCATAAAATAGAGGTTATTCGTGGCTGAGAGAAACTTGGGTGATGGCAATTGAACCCTTGATTCTTTGTTGGCAACATCAAAATGGCACTTTCATTGCCGTCCAATGCACTCACGATCCATGACATGGAAGAGCTTTTCCCAGGAACTGCCGTGGATCCCTTGATGGTTTTGCATTTAGCATTGTGTTTGACGATGGATCGAGAACGATGAGAATTGCTTTCTGATCCCTTTTCATTTCAGGAGCACTCGTTCAAGGTCTTTCATTTACAGACATTCGTTCAAAAAGCTCATTGAATTTAGAACGGCCGGATTTTACAGCTGGAACTCGTTCCTTCGCGATTGAAAGCTCCTGAATATGGAGTCATCGCGAGTGATTGATTCAGTTGGGAACATTTGAGTAATGAGAAGATCTTTGAAAGCAATCGCAATCACTTTTCATCTCACCTTTATTCGATAAAATTCAATCTCGTAGATCAAATTTTTTTGGATGGACCGCGGTTTGTTTCCGTCCCTTTCACGAAGATATTTGTTCTTCGCCATTAAATGGGATTTTCCTCTTCAGAAAATTCACTGAGGCAAACCATGATGACGTGATCCCTTTTTGGACCAAATTTGGAGCCGACGGGAAAAAAAGTGAAGAGAAGAAGGACCCGACTCAACAATTGACTCATTTTGCCTTCGAAAAGCTATTGGTCTATTGCACTGTTGATTCAAGTCCAATTGAGAGCAAAAATAGACTGATGTATTTTTTTGTGATGCTTGATAAGTGGAAAAAAAAACAATTTCGTAGCCGGAATGAAGGCCGATCGGGCTGTGCAATGTTATCTAAGTGAAAGATAAGTCACCAGGGTTGCCAAAAAGCTTTAGCTCGGTCACTTTTTTTCAAGAGTGTGTGAATTCATAAATAGCCTTGGAACAGTGAAGATGGCATTTCTCTTATCTTTCATCAGAGAAAAGAACAATTGATATGGCACCCTTGAAGAAGCAGTAATTTCTTCTTCTTCTCCTCCGCCGTCATCATAATGATATTCGCTTCAGTGAAAAGAGTCCACGGCCATCTTTTGCTGCTCCCTTGTTCATGTTTTGTGGGAACATAGGCACAGATGTTCCATCCAATCTTCATTCCCGCCCGTATGTTTTCCAAAGTAAGCGTATGCATGCTTCCATTTTGCTTCTGGTTCCAATTTCCTCCAAAAGCCTCGATCCATAAATTTTGAACGTGACCAAAAACGGAAAAATCTCAGCCATTATTGATGGGAAAGTGATATTTGAAGTCTATGAGACGAATGTGGATCCAATCTAACCGAGACTGGTATGCCACCTTTGAGATAAAGGTTTCCATTTTGATGTACAGTCATAACATGCTTTACCCGAATTGTCTTCCCATTCCAAGAAGAAGATAGGGAAAGCAGCAGACTTGCTGGAAGCGATTTTTGTTGCGTGCATCGTTCCAATCCCCTTTCTCCTGACATCAAGTGGAGAACAAGAACAAAAGGCCGTTTTTTGATCAGTTACCAAAATGATGTGCATTCTCCAGATGCCAAGGATGCATTCATCCCAATGCATTCCGGTGCTTGCATTTGCATTTGAGTCATTACTTTTAACGCGACCCTATCTCTCAGAGCAGAACCGAAACAAAAGAAAATGGTGATGAGCGAATGGGTTTCCAGAGGGGATTTGTCTCTTGTTTCCACGTTCTCTCCCATCAATTCATGTGACACAATGAAAGCAATCAGATCTATGCATGGATAGAGAGAGAGCGGGACACTTTGTGTTATGGGCATGTTTACTGTATCTTGTATCTTTTTGGGGGTGCTTGATAGTTGTAGTTGTCATTGTTGTAGGCGGTGGAGGAGGAAACACGAGGTTAGTGATGGACTCGAAAAAAGAAGCATGCCGCTTCTGGTTCTTGCCCGAACTAATTATGTCAAGGCATAGAGGTCTGATGAAGATGTATGCACTCGCTGTTTCCTTGCTTTTGTTGCTCGAACACAACCAGAACATGAGTGCATTCAACTGTACAACATCATCCAGACACTGGTAGAAATATCCATTGTCGTCGCCCTCTAACCAAAGCTCGTGAAGGTCTCCAATACTTTGGGTGAGCCGACTGAACGTATTAAATCTCAACTCTTGCTCTCGATTGTACCATGGCTGGCAACATCCCCATCATTATCGTCGTTATGAACCTCGACGTGTCCGTGACTCGAGCGAGTTGGGATGGTTGGTGGTTCCATATCCCTTCTTACGAGCACCGAAATCATTTCCTATGCAAGAGCCATTTGTCACTGCCGAAACGGGGTGACATACATCTACCAGACTCCTCGTGGGTTGACTTTTCCTCGGCTCCTTTTCTTTTCCAAAGGCATTATTGCACTCACTCATTCAATCTGACTGGGAACAACCGGTCTTGTGATCCAGGTAATCCAGCTTTGGCACCCTCTCCTCGATTCGTCTTCCTCGCCAGCGTAGAAGTAGGATAGTTATCGGTATTTCAGAAGATGTCCGTCCGTTGGCTCGATCCACTTCAGAGTAGGGGATAATGATATTCATTTGTCCACATGTAGAGTCTCTGGGTTCTTTTGCTCTCTTTCTCTCTTCTGGATTGGAAGACCTTGAAGCCAGTGCTAATGACTCAAGCGTGCCAAGAATAATCATTGACTTCGATCTAAGAGTGCGATTGGAACAAAGTCCGTCAATCCAACGGGGTTCAAGTTGGTTTGAAGCAACTCTTTTTTGGCTCCCATCGCTTGTTTCTGATACAGTTATCTTTTTAAGGGCTTAGATAGAAGTATCCATTTGGATTAAAAGAGCTTAATTTCCTCCTGTGCGAAGAAATTCAAGGCCGCTCTTTGGCAAGTTTCGAGGCACTCGGGTATTTAATGCTTCCCGCGTGGTGAATGCATTTCACGAGGAAAACATGCCCCACGTTTCATGCAAATGAGCCCGGATAGATGGGTCTTCTGATTGAATCCGGCTTCAAAATCAGGCCATCCCAAAAGAGAAAGCAGGCATCAGATTTATGTGGAACAGAGGAAACTTTTGCCACTTTTGATTGCGGAAAGGTCAGTGTATTTTCCTCGCCACTCTCACTTGTGACCTTCGTTTCCGGTTCCGCATGAGGCTCACTGATTCCGTAAAATGGTTTACCACACATGAGCGACCTTGATGCTCATTGCATGGATTTGATTTTGTATCCCTCGGCAAAGCCAAGTAAAGTTAGTCGTGCCATAACATCATTGGAGGGTCTTGATAATGAAATCAATGCTTCGAGAATGTGGGACCAAGTGTTTGTACTCTTACCTGGGACAGGTCTGAAATAAAGCCCCTGACCACGCATTTCCGGACATATGGATTGGATATGACACCATGAAACGTAGGTTTCACACGAAATGGTCGTGGAAGTCATGCAGGCCAAGAGCTCCAATCGTTCATTTCTAATTAATTTGTGGTGGTATCTTCCAATATCGGGATGTTTCCTTTTCCACTCTCATCGTGGCTAAGTATGACCTTTAAAATAGTATGTATGGTTTTATCCTCCATAACGCAAATCGATCTCCAGTTGTAGGCTTGACCTTTCCACTGAATTTCAACTCTTTCTCCGAACCATCTCTTTATTCAGTCGAGCCCAACGATTATTTACTTTGGCCTTTTGGAAACAGCACGACAATTATTTTCTCCTTGTTTGACGTTCTTTTTATGGACCTACTCAGTGTTAAAGTCTCAACAATTGAAGGCCGTTTGAAAAATGACGACCTTTAATGGACCTTTTGTTCGTTCCATTTGACATCAAAATATGCATGATTTTGAGCTGTCAAAAACAAGTATTAATCGATTCAACGACCACTAGTCCATTATCGAACGCAAAATGTTGCTGAAAAAAAGCCCCCCTCTTCATTTTCACCGATGGATATTCACGATTTGGTCACAATTAGGGCATGGAGCGTTATTGTTATTCAAACTGGGAGCCTTTGAGCCTTTACGTAGGCTCTTGTCTAATGCGAAACACTTTAAATTTTTGATCACCCTTACAGTGAGTGGTTTGCTAACTATACCGAAACGCAAACATTAGGGCGACCATGCAAACAGCTCATTATGATTGCTTGCCAATATGCCAGAGTTTCTGTCGGCATTTTTCGAGAACCAACGAGGAAATGCTCCGCCCTGACCAGCAAAATTCCTGCCTGGGAAACCGATCCAGGTAATTGGAACAAAGTTCTTGTAACAACAATTCAACAATGAGTCTCCAAGGGTCCTTTGGAGAACCCTCTGAGGAAACGAAACGAAGAAAGCTATCATAAATTGGTTCTATCTTTGTTTTTATCTCGCTCCTCGCCCCCAAAAAAGAAGTCTTAACTCTTCACATGAGAGACACTAGAAAAAGGAAAAGCGACAAAGAGAGAGATGTATGTGTTCCACGAGGTTGGAACGAAATCGTACCCATTTTTGAAGGTATTCCGAACGAGCCTTTATGAAGAACTGATCGATCAAGCTCTTTCATGAAAGGTTCTTTTGATGTTATGTTTCCATTGTTCTTGGAACGGAATGTGATAATAACTGATAAGGTAGACATCTTAAGAGGAAGCCGAACTTGACTAAGACCCACAATGAGATGGGAAAACTATCCTTTCAGATTCGTGTAGCGGTTTTTTTAAAGGTAAGGTAAAGAACTTTCACAACGGGAAATATATCTTCTTGTTAACAAAATCAACTTTCAACTCCATTTTCCAAGTTTAGCTTTGTGAGGTTAACAAGAAGCTCGAATGGTAGCTCTTAATTAGACGAGAAAAAAAACATTGGGAAGTGGGTAAATTTGTTCAAGTCTAAATTGGTGGCCTCGACCAATTTCCGGGAATGTCCGTAGAAGAACCTTCAACGAACTCGTGTTTTTTGAAGTCTTGAAGCCGATTCAGCACCAAGGATAACGATCCCAATCAATTTCTAGCTAAGTTGATACCAAGAACTGGCCGAATTCAAACAATGGTTGTTGTTTTAGGCCACGTAGACCGCACGCAAGGTAGCGATCACACTTCATCATAACCCACAAGTTCATATCAAAGCCTTCCTGAAGCTCCGGAAATCCCCCAAGGGAGATCCGGCTGTACCGCGTTTTAGCGGACAGACGGCACCTTTTTCCCCGGCCACTTTCTTCAGTCGTGATCCAAAATTGGGGCAACCTTGGGGTCCTTCCTGTCTGAAGGCTGTGATCGTTTACAAAAAAGGTCGCCTGAGCCTGAGAATTCAATAAAGGTTCGTGGCGAGAGCTACTTTTCATGCAAACGTGGGCAGGCAACCTCTTCAATGGACATTGTTGCATTCCGGGTCCCATGAAAGTGGAACCTCCGCTCTTTTGGTCCCTTCGTGCTTTGACTTTTCTCCGTTTGTTTGAGCTGTTTTAATTGGACTTTCAGAGACACGAAATCACCGTCAAAAACTTTTGCGAGAGTTCTTCTTCCTGTTCCCTTCTCTCGGAATCTTTGATCCACTTTCCGTTTGATTTATGCGCAAGCAACTTTTTTCCACCCGCCGAAGCCTAAAATGTGATTCCCACTCCACAAACCCAGGGGAACTTTTTGCTTCCGATTTGGCCTTTGAATCTAGCCGCACTTCAACTCACTAACATCAATGACTTGATGCTGGCAATAGAACTCGACAAGTTTTCGATTTATCAATGATTTGATTTCTATCGACGTCTCTATTTACGAACCCGATTTTTTTTATTTCAGTGCCGATTGTTTATTCAATTCATGCATTGATTCAACCGGGAGATTGTTGCCGGGTGCCTCCCTCTTTTTTGTCCCTAAACGACCCAATTCCAGACGGAACCTTCCCTTTTTTTACCAGGCACCTAGAGAGGCAGTTTGAGAATGCCCATAAATTACTTCGCGTAATTGCAGCCGAAAAAAGTGAAACCGGTCAAGACCACTTTGGAACACCATATTTCCACTTCTCCTCGTTCCCGTCCCGGTAACGTCTGGGACAATCCTCTTGGGATATCTTCCCCTAACGAGCTCATTTCTGCCTCTTCAAAGCCAATTAGCTCACACGAACAACTTGTGCCGAACTTTGACTAGTTGGTGAAAGTCTTTCTTACCTGTCCGCCTTGCCAACCTTCAACGCCGGTGATTGGAAAAATGCCCGCTATCGTGATGGTTTGCTTCTTGGCACCCGCGTGGGTCCCACTATGATCTTCAGGAACCCCTCCTCGACGGTGTCCATGGCGTGACTGACTACCATCTATGGTCACACTGAACAGATTGGCGGCCAAAAGCACAGGCAGCCAACGCCGACTGTGACTGGATTTCAACATTTTTTTCTTCTTCTTTTTCTTGTAAGCCACACCTGGAATATCACTGAACACGGGGAACACACAAGAGGTGCTTAAGGTTCCATGAGGTTGTATCCGGGCGATAATGATACTGCTCTCGATTCCATTGCCATTGCCACTTACTACTCCTCATCTTCAAAGGAAACTCTTTGGCTTGTCTGTCCTAGGCCGAGAACGAGCTCTCCTCAAGGTCACACACCGAAGCTATTAACCTAGAAATGAATATGGAAATTCCTTTTTAGTGGTGTTTGAGTGGGACATGATGATCCTTTGAATACCCTTCTTTGTCCCCGCTCAAGGGACGTAGGGATTAATATTGTAGAAAGAAGGTATTAAGTTCCTCATCTACCTACCGATGAAAAGTACCCCGCGTGTTTATTTAAGTGGTTCAAAAGCCGAGGCCTTTCTTACTCTCAAAAGCCCAGCATGAACTTGGCAGCCAATAGCAATCTGCCAGTTTTCTTCCCTATTCAGGCGGTCCAATTTCCATGCACATCCCGCTATACACATTATTTGCAAATTGAGTTAGAGAATAGGCATGCTTTTATCCCCACCGAACAAATGCTGCAGCTCTCAGGTTATCCTTCTAACATAGGCATTCAACGAAAGTAAGTGGGTTTAATTCTAGATCTTGCTCTCTCGAAACAAAAGCCTTGGAAAGAATGTAACCCATATTGGGCAAATAGGATTTTGAAGTCCTTGCTCATTGGCATTCACATCTACTCTCAGGGCGATATCACTGATATGGTCCTTGAACAGGAGAAAACCCAGTCCATTCCCCCCTCTCTTTGTAGGCATTCCGTTCTAAATTCCTCAACCAAATTCTCGTACTACAAGCACTGAATTTAGATAGCTGAATTCCACTTTCTTGCATGCCCACTTGGCTTACTCGCTCATATCGACTATCAGCTCAATTCATACACTAACATCGTTTTCAGTGAATTTGGAGAAGGGATCCTGTCAGTTTTTGTCGGTTGGCCTGGCGTTAACATAGCCACTTTTCATCTCATCTATGGCACATTTTGGCCCAGTTTATTGCCCCCTTTTTAACACCGAATGACTCGTTTTAAGAGATCTGACCCAAAAAGAGAGAGAGAGAGATATCTTGTTCCAACCTTTTATATGATGCCGTGCGCAAAGAATACATTGCAGGTAATGGAAGGTTGAAAATTCATATCATCTCCATCATTCCTGCCAATGATTTCGAGAGCTACCTCCCTTCAATTTGATTAGTACGCAGGAAGGCAGACAAATCAAATTAGGTTTGGCTGAACCAAGTGTCTTCTAGCTTAAATGAAAAGAAAGGTAGGAGTCACTCTGAAATTCATTTATGCTCATTGCCAACCAAGATGGATGGAAGAAAGTCAATCGGAAGACTATCGGAGAGCCACATAAAAAGCCTATTCATGTTCCCCCTCCTTAAGAAAGTAAACACATGTTGTTCTCTTTAAAGGGCGCCAAATGAGCCGACCTCATGTGAATGCGATTCATAATTCATTCATCAATCCCTATCCTTTGAGAACGTAGACCAATATGTACAACGGAGGACCACAACAGTCTTTTTTTGAAGATCTCTTTCATGGCTTGCTTTTTGACGGATCGACCAAATACTTTCGCAATCCTTGGCTTAGGATACCATTATTGTTAAGATAAGCCTTGGACAACGTGCATTGACATAAGCAAATCCCCAAGGCCTTGGTCAAGGCCCCAGAGGGCTGGAGGGTCACTCACAATAACAAATCATCATTTCTAGGCACATTTGGGAGAACCATTTGCAATTTCAGCATGATCTTTGGCCCGATTTTCGAGCATTGTCTCAAGGAAACGGGACACCATTTTTTCGGTTGGCCCACAACACACGAACATTGACCAGAAAACTAGCTCACTTTTGTTTGTAATGCTAAAAATTCAGGTCATGGCTGAGAAAAGCTTGGGGGGCCATGAATATGCTTGGCTGCCTCGGCAAATGTCCATGAAGTTGATTTATGGGCCCTGCATCGAGTCAACCCAGTGGAAAAGGACCAATTCGATCGTGCTTTGTGGACCAACCCTCGCAATACAACCCCAAAAAAGCAATTTCCCTCGACGAAAAGTGCCTTATTTTCTTCTTATCTGGAGCATCTCCGTCGCGTTAAAATGGTCCTGGAGCATTGGGAATTTGATAGAATACCTGGGCAACCCATGTCAAAACGGGCTTGACAGGATTCTGGCCGGTGGGTTTTTGCTCCCTACATGGTCCATTTCATGTATGCTGTCAAAGACAAATTCGAGGCCGTTGTCGTCATGCAAGAAGCGTTTTGAAGGCCCCCGTCGTTTGCCACACGTCCAAAAGTTGGGACCAAAATGCAATTTTCGCATTTCCATTTGCCCGACTTTTGGTCCATTTTTCGCGCTCACAAGCCAGATCTTTATCCTCCCTCCCTTTTTATTTCTTGAAGTGATACCAATTTTCTCCAGGCCTCACGTTGCACTTTCTTGATTCTCGTTCCCGCCCAATTTCCACGACCTTGGTCCCTTACGTTTCCTCGGCACTTTTGTCCCATTTCTTCAAAGGGGGGAATCAAGTGAGAAAATCCTCCTAATCCCACGTACTCCTGCATCAGTATTTCAGTTAATCTTCAGAGAACCGTATCCAGTTTCAAAAGCCCATGAAAGAGGGACATGGTAGAGTGAAGATCGCCAGATATTTTCTTCTTTCTTCTCAATATGATCTCTCAGGACAGTCTTGGAAATGAACGAGTCCTTCCGATTCGGAGGCTCATAAAGTTAATATCTTTCTTATTCAGCCTTTGAGTGAGCCTCCGATTGTACGTACGAACCATGGAGCGAGCGTAGCTCTCCACCAAGAGAGCAAGATATCATCCTAGTTGCATATTTATGGTCCTCAGGAGCTCGAAAGCCACCTGATTCTTCTGTGCCCATTGTCGAGAGTCTGGAGGGAGGATCGAATGTCCTACTGGGAGAGGAATAATAAATATAGTCATGCGACACCACAAAAGTGGAGAGAGAGAGAGAAGCACCTCTGGGAAATTATCAAATCAATACACAAACCATTGTAGAACAACATGTACCTATATAGTACCTAACTCGGTGGTGCATGCATACTCGGCAATTGTCACAAGAGACCCTGGGTGCTTTGCCCCTGTGGAGAACAACCATCCGTGTTTGAGCTTCAAGAGTGCTTAGACATAATGGTGATACATGGATGGCTATGGCAGCCACTGAAAGATGATGATGCAAATCCAACAAGCAACCACCAGACCGAGCCTCTTCAGATGGATTCTAATTCACAGAGGTACGGTAAGGGTAGGGAAAAGTAGGAAAATCGAAACAAAGAACTCTGGGCCGTTTCAAATCTGTTTTGATTAAATATTTCAACTAGTGTCGAGTGGATTTGCATCCAAAAGTTTCCTTCAGAGAGACCGGGGAGTGAATCAAACCTGGTACCTCTCTCATTGTACAAAAGCGCTTGCTTTTTATTGTTTGTTTATAAATCTTTTGATAAAGCTTGCCGATTTTTTTAAAATTAAGACCTATGGTGGCTAATTAAACCATCGTAGTCTTTGGAAAAATTGGCTTTCAATACTCATACCCTGAACCCCAACTACAAATTCTGCTACTACATTTGACTAGTGCTTCTTCCACTGGGTTTTAGTCACAACCAACCAAAATGACAATTTTGCGTGTTTTTTTAATTTAAAGGACAACTAAGTAAATGAGTTACTTAGTTCTTTATAACGTCGGAGAAGCCATTTTTTGCAAATAATTACGAACAAATTCGAAATGTGTTAGTGTAATGACGTTAGAACCATAAAATTAGAACAAATATTGACGATGCAATTCTTCCTTTTATACCTTCCTTTAATACTACATTGATTTGGTGGCTACTGATGTACGTTTTTTTATCTTTTAGCAGGTCACTTAAATATTGTCATGCTAATTATGACGTTCAGAGTTTGCAAGAACCAAATCTATACAAAATTTGAACGTGAGACAACGTTTAAAGCCTGCTTCTGGAGAAAATGCCACCTATCGTGGGTAAAATATTTCGATGGAACGACAATTCTAGAGTAAAAAACCGTTTTATTGTAGTTTTATTATGTTTTAAAGGGGTCTTCAAATTGTTTGATCGACTTCTCCGAGGAATATGTTTGAGGTAATATGATGACCAGAATGGGCTTTTCCCACTTCGTCTAAACTCACTTAATTGAAGTGGGTCTGACCAAATCATTTTACCAAAAAACCACTCGACAAAATTAAGAAAATAATTCATTAGGAATTATAGGAGTGCTTGTTTGACATTGCAAGTGCAAAAGGGGGTTGTCATGCTAAAACTTGACATTTGATCCCTGACATCCTTCGACTTGAAATACTGTGTGTGTGCAACCAAAAATAATAGTTTAAATATGTTTTTGTTACAAATTCTTCTTTTCTTCTCCTTGAGATCCGTGAAGTGAGTGATTTTACTGCCTAACTATTCGGATATATTTTGAGTTTTGGTAAAAAAATCGATCAAGTACACTTTGGTGAAGTTAGTTTTTACAAAGAGAGGAAAAATTGACCATTTTTCATTATTAATATTGAATCCGTTTTTCAATCAAAGGTATATAATTGCTCCAATTGTTTTTCTAAAATCTTGTCCTTGAAGGAAGTGGTATTTTCTGAAAAACTGCACTTTAGTTCCGTTTGGTTAAAAGTATGATTTAATAATTATATTGCATAACATCGTTGAGTGTTCACTTATCTAAACAGATTAAGGCTGAGAATGTCAAAGGCATAACTTTGAAAAATTGTGATTAAAAGTCATTCTCCAAAAGGAACAGAAAGTAAAATTTGCAGTATCCTAACCATAAATGGCATACAATAGGAATAGTGTCATGTAGCACCTGCATTATTCTTACAGCAAGAAATATTCCTCCATTAATTATGTTGATTTCGGACAGCGGCCAAGTTTTGTTATTCATCGAGTTATCCAAGCATCGAGTATTCATACATCTAATCTTGAGTGTATAAATTATTAATTATGTATTTTTTGGCTAAATAATATCCCAAATACTTCTAAGTTTCTCTGAAGGATCGAAAATAGCTTGAAAAGGGTGGCTGGATCAGTATCCAATTCAATTGCTTCCAAATGAAATCGGGCACATCATGTTGATCAAGGAGAGAGAGCCTTTTCAAAAGCTCGTTAATCAACGTACACACGTGCATGAAAAATTGTCACTGCCTCTTTCTCTAACCTAACACTTCGTATATGAAGCACATATCTTCTTTGACCACGGAGTGAACAGAAGTGGTTCATGGGCAATCTAATAACCTCAATTCATTGAGATGACCGTCCTTTGAGGCTCCATTGCAATGTCCTTTCTCTTTTTGGTTGACCAAGAACCACTGAATTTCTCTGGACAGGGAGGCTAACGAAAAATAATTATGCTTTCCAGTAGGAGCAAATCAATTACGTTTTTCTGCAAATGAGACCTTTCCCATGATGTCTAGAAAACGTATTTGAATTTTCAACTCAATCAAACGTTAAAGTCAAAGTTATTTTCTCGTAAAGTTCAGTGCAAATCCCATTCAGAATGAATGAGCTAGCCCTTTTTGGTAATATTTTACCACAAAAGGGTGAGTTCATTCATGCTATGCTCTCTTCAGTAGATAACTTTGAGATGGCCTTTCACTCCGACATTGGTTTGAACTGAAAATTGAAAAAAAAACTAGTATTCTCATTGCAAGCAAGGTTTCATTTGCCGAAGAATGGGACTGAATCAATCCTATTAGATATCAAAATTCTTATTGTTGAGTCTCACTCCATAAATTCATTGCTTCTTTGGTTGACAAAGGGTTGTGTTGGATAGAAGAAGTTTAATCACAACCAAATGTTTTGACCAAAGATAGCTTAACGAAGTTCAAAATTATGGCCAATGTAAAAATCACTGGGTACTTCTTAAACGCCGTCAATTGTTTTGTTGAAGTTGATTTCAACACAAAATACAAAAACTTACTCCCAAACGCCATTTATTTTACTTTTGGTTCCGTTAATGTTCACAACAACAGACACCGTAACCCAAGTTTCGACTTTTAGCTCATCACAAAACAAAGCTAATCAGGGCCTATATTTTTCATTAAAAATTATCTGGCAGCATAAAATGTTTGTTTAGGCATAAAAACACTCCTTAAAAACCACCTGAATACAAATCGCATTAATGCATGCCTATCAAACCCATTCTGCTCATTTGGATGGACTTTTTGACCTTCTCAGGACTATTCGTCTTAATGAATCCATAAAACCACAAGTTCAATCGTTAATTCTAGGCACAAATTAAAATGCGATTCCTGTCTTTCAAAGTTAGCTTTGAATTGATTTATTGACATTGACACCATGAACCCTCAGCATCAGAAGAATATTCCAGCCATTAAAACTCGCAAAACGTAAAAGGCGGCAAAGGCTCAAAATTGAAAAGTTCGAACAATGACGAACTAAGAACATATTCTTTTTCTGGCCTCATCGCACAGCGACATTATTGGGCCAATTTGAGTTAAAGTATTGACCTTCTAAAAAGGAAACTTTCTGGCTTCTATTGCATGATAAAAGTTCATTTCGGAACTGACGGTAAAGTTACAGTGCCCAAGTGCAACTCGCCTTGACTCAAATTAAGTCGTTCCAAAGAAGAGTGTCCCCTTTCAGACGTTTCTTCAGCAAAATTCCAAAATGAACGGCAGACACATCTAACTTATGCTGCCTAGAGTTTCAAGGTACCTCTACCTATCTAACTACCTCTAACTACCATTGCTCAAGAACAAAAGTTTGAGGATCCAAGCTGGGCATCTTACTTGAATTCTCAGGGATAGTTTAGAGCTGGTTATGGTTAACCGATAGTTGGTGAGATAACCTCTTCGAGCTTTTCCTTTGGACACACGTGCAATTTCCCTCCAACTTGTCTTTTAGAGGAAAGGTGGAAGCAAGAGGACGATGCCAACTTTTGTTCTTTGAGAAATGCATAAACTAATGCTACATTGCCCATAAATTTGCTCAAGCTTGGTAAAGGGGACCTGTGGGGGCCATTAGTTGTAGCCATAGTGTAATCAGAAAGTTAATACCGAAAGACCAATTCGGAGCGCTTATTTCCCCATTTGCCGCCAGTTTCATTCATTGTTGTTTTTTTTTGTTTCAAAACGCACCATGTGTAAAATATTACTTTTCCCATTAATTTCAGAGACTTATTTAGTTTGACACAATCGGTTGGGGTTTTAGAAAGTCCTCTCAAACAGACTCCACACCCAACACAACAGACCTCAGACTTTGTTGTTCAGAATGCAAGGGAAAACGCCCACCACAGATCAGTAGTTGATTGGTCCTGAACATGCATTTGAACTGAATCTGGCCAACCAGCCATTGCTCGAACGAAAGAAGGACGAGGTGCCAGATTAGATTGCTTCAAGTTCTTGCCATTCACGTCTTAGCCTTAAGGCGAGATATTTACACAACGCTTACTTACGCTCCACACATTTCCACCCAAAGGCCAAGAGTGGGGGAAGGGCCTAAAATGAAAGGCCTCGGGATTACGTCCGAATTCGCAATAGCTGTTGCTTACAAATTCGTCCGAGGTCCAGGCCAAGCTGGATTTTCTGTCCTTTCCACAATCTTCAGCACGTGTTTTCCATTCCAGGATGTCATTGAATTACAATGAAGGACTCTTGTCCATTGTTGTAATCCTCACTGCAGCCTCCTCGAGCTCAAGGTGCATCCGAACTTGTTGCTTAATAAACACGAAGATGAGCCCCTCTCCAGGGTGAAAACTGGCATAATTTAAGCAGTCCTCCTCGAGGGGGTTCTGGACACTTTCTTCATTACCCAAATCTGAGCGGCAGCGTTCACCCTCACCTCACTCGAGTGGAGGCTCAAATCTGCAACTGTTGGTCCTCATCCGAGATCAGAACAGTCTCGTGGCGGCCTTCAGCCATTCTGGTGCTCCTTGTCCTCCCACTCCTCGTTTAGTTTCGGTTCCCAGTTCCAGTTCCTACCTCACTCAAGGGAAGAGGCATTCCAGCGCTGCTCTGCCCATCCGTGGTCCCCACTCCTCAACAACGCGTTCTAGGCTCACTCGGTCACGATATTTTCTCTCGGTTTCCACGAGCTGATGGACGGTTGTGAGCAAGCAAAGGCGGGAATCTCAAAGAGTGAGTTCGTTCGTTCGTTCGGCTTTGCATTGAACGTGTGCTTCATTTCCACTTTTGCACAAGGGCCCTTGGATTATTTTACATGAAAGGCCGACAGACCTTATTCTTACCATCATACACAGGGGGTGCATGGGATAATGCCTGATACGGGTTTTGCGAAGAAGGGCCAAGGACTCCCCGAGCAAATGCCCAGAGGAGCGGGGCCTTGAATTTCACCTTTAGGAGAAGGCCAGCCTTGCTGTGTCACATGTGCCACTAGATATTTGCCTCCTTTTGTCGTGCTTTGGTACGTACATACTAAGAAGCCACTCTTCTTTTTGCTCCATTGGGAGAACCTTAAGGTCAAACCTTTTCTTCTCACTTTTACCAGAATACATTGAAATACAAAGTGTAGAGGAAAATGCGCTCGAAAATGCAAGACCCTTTCTGGCCGTAATAGGATTTGCAAGCCAACTTTTCAACCACCGCTCTCGAATGGATCGAGTATGAACAAGTATTAGTGCATGCGTTTGAAAACCATAAAAAGAGCCTTACACTCGCGAGTTGATGTGAATTTGCACGAGAATTGCGATGTTCGCTAATGGAAATGATAGTTCTTTAAATCGCGGACCACAGTTAGCCCACAGAGATTATATACGAGCTAAATGCCTGACATAAAAAGAATCATCCTCGTTAACGACTAGGAAACGAGATGGGTTGGATTTCCATGTGCATTCATTGTCGGATATAAATTCTTATTAGAGTATGCCCCACTTTTTCACCCCAACATCAATCCCTCCAAGCCTCAATTTTTCATCCTCTTATGGTTTTGCATCGATTTTCGTTGATCCATGGGCGGAGAATGATCCATGTGTGCAAAAAAAGGCCTTAAGCCTTTGGTAAAATTTCAACTACTGAGTAAAGAGGAAGTACAACAAAGTCGGAGAGAGATCCACCAACTACCATGGTTGTTGTTCACTTTTCAGCAGCCAAATTTAATGATTACGTGTACGAGGTTTGTGAAAAGAGAAGTAGGAAATTAATAAAGGAAAGAAAATTACCCTAATAACAACATATTGGGAACGATATATGTAAGGCTTACGAGCCACAAACTGCTCCCAGATTTGTGGTCAAGATTGTTATTAAGCCCCTTTTGATGATGGTGATTTTGTGTACGAACAAAAAGGCCCCCAGCACGATTTCTGTCGTCCTAGTTTTACGGTAGATGAGACGACGGGCCATTCAAAAACGGGGATGTGCGAGAAAATGTAGCCTTTATGGAACCAACCATTGACATTCTCGACCATCTCCGTGAACCACCATCATTTCCATTTCTGTATGACGTAGGGATCCAAGCCATAATGGCTTGCTTGCCACTTACATCTGGTCGGACAGAGTGTCCAAGAACCTAATATTACAAACTTGGGATAATCCCAACCGCTTTGGGCGTGTTCCAATGTGAGAACCTGCTATTTTGGTTCACCCTGTTGATGGTCAGACCGAAACGAAAAAAAGCGCTTAGAAGAAGGAGAAAAGATCAAACTACATATAACATGGAACAGAAAAGTACGGTGCTCCATTCAAGGGAAAGGCTTTAAAGGGTTCTTTAGATCCTATGAAAAAGAGCACTCCGAATGTCCAATCTGGCTATGTAAAGGCAAATAATTCCTGTATTAATGCAGCTACTTCGGTCCTGATGATGGAGTCATTGATCAGGAAATGAACTTAAAATGAGAAAATGAGGGGTAAGGAGAACTTTCCTTACTTTTAATGTTACCAAAGCCAAAGCCAAACTCCACGCTATACTGATTTTCAGTGAGATGCCATATGTTAATTGTAGAATGAAGCTTTGTTTTGTCAAATTTCTTCTTCAAAAGTATTAAGTTCAAGACGTATGTACTTAGGAACAAGAGCTCTTTGAAATAAAGTCTTGTCAATTTGCAAGTTCAAAGGATAATTTGAATGAAAAATACTTCTTCTCATTCCCAAAGAAAGCATCCGTCTGAACTTGAATTTTTCATCCCTGGAACGTCGTAACTGGTCGCCAAATAATGGCCTTCCAAGTCGTAAGAAATGGATTTGGATATGCCGACTCAAATGAGAGCGAAAATGGACCATGTTCAACTAGATTAGAACCATTTCTCTTATGAAAAAGCTCCTCTCAAGCAAAGGAATATTCGCAATTCGCACCAACTTCTTTTCAAAACCTGTCTTGGTATCTCTTTCAAAGGAAGACCCAACTTTTGCAAAGTTAATTATCGTGAAGCATTACGCGTCTAAAAAGTACCTGTTTCTATTTCGGCACTCCCATGAGATCCTAAGTGAAGGGAAGTACATTCAATTGAATTCAAAGTACTCACGAACAAGTGCAGAGAAGAAACTTGGTCTAAATCAATGGGCTTATAAACTTTTCATAAACCTGAAAGACTAATGGTAACTAATCTTTTTCGGTTTGTTGGACTGTCGAATGTGGAACATGCCTTCACACAAAGGAATTTTGGTAGTATTTCGGGCTCTAAGTACATAATGGATCACAACTCGTTTACGGAAAGAACAGCCTCTGTCTCTGAAATGTTTTCCAAATAACGTTTGTTTATGGGCGGAACCATGCCATTTGAGTTTGAAATAATCCTTGGTTGAATTGCCATCAAAAAAAGTTTGGCCCGTTTTGGACTTTCTAGGGGACAAGTTGTGCTTGTGGCTGCTGGATGCAAATTTTACTGTACTATTTCTTGGCCTTTAGTTTGAAATATGTCCAAGTTTGCTGTAACTTCAAAAACACAACCACATGATCTTTTGAAAGCTTTTTGTTCTATAGACATTGTTAATATTAGGGTGTTACCACTTTAGGCGGTTATAATTTCAGGAGGTCATAAATCACTCTTAATGAGTAATTCTGGAATCGTCAAAAGCAACTCTTCTAATCGATATGATATGGGTTATTCTAGACGTCAGGTGAAATTGGAGCCCTAAACATGGGACGTCTCAGAGACCATGTTTGTAGACAATTTTTATCACGATTATCAATCATTATTGTCATAGGAACATTGGGAATATTTTCCACATACTACAGAACAATGATCTTCTGCAACAAAATTCCATGGAGACTTGTTTATTCATTTTATGGGTCGAGATGGAACTTGCATTATTGCCTTGGACCATCTGGGACCACCTCCACTTTTCTTACCACAAGCTGCATTTTCGTTCTTCAAGTTGTAGCCGAAAATATGAAGCTTCGCCTACAAAACATTTCATATTGTAATTTCACCAAGGACACATTATTTTAAACGAGAAAAAGTTCATTGGTTTCGTAATTTTTTTTTGCCTCGCTTTCTTTTTAATTACACGGTCAAGTACTCAGTCAAATATTAAATGAAATATTGTATCCAATGAGCGCAATCTCGCAATAAAAATGGGTGCTCTCACCAGGTCTTGTCAGGTGTTCCTCAGGGTTCAATCTTAGGCCCGATTTTATTTGTACTCTTTATTGCCCCGTTACAAAAATTACCTTTCAAATCGTCAATTTCCTCGTATGCTGACGATACAAAACTAGTTTTTGGCAGAAACTCGCAAAATTCAAAGAATCTCCAGGCTGACTTAGACCGGCTATATAAGTGGGTTTCAGAACACAATATGGAATTAAATGGAGAAAAATTCAAGTGTATGACTTTTGACCCTAATGGTGTAGGCTTACCTATATATACAGATAATCGTCAATGCCCTATAGATACGGTACACACCATAAAAGATCTGGGAGTAATCATAGAGGATAATGGGAAATTTGAAGAACACGTTCAAACCAAAGTGATCAAAGCGTTCCAAACATGTGGATGGATTTATCGAACTTTCCAGTCCAGAGACCCTTTCATCATGAAAAATCTTTATAAATCAATTGTCCAACCTCATCTGGAATATGCCTCCCCAATTTGGGCTCCAATGAGCGCGGCAGGGTTAAACAAGATTGAAAGGGTTCAACGATGCTTTACCCGCTGTATTGACGGTATGCTCAATTTAGATTATTGGGAAAGGCTGAAAAAGCTGGAATTATATAGTGTTCAACGGCGGTACGAAAGATATCAAATTCTTTACGTTTTCAAATGTCTACACGGCTACTGCCCAAACCCAGGAATAGAGTACACGATTAGCGAGAGGAGAGGTATAACATGTATCCCAAGGTATAAAGCTTCTTCAATTGACAATAAGTTGCTAAAAAATCTAAAGACGTCTTCAGTTTTAAATCGAGCTGCCAACCTGTACAACCTTCTTCCTCAACATCTCAGACAAATCTACACATTAGATGATTGTTTGTCAAGTTTCAAACGTGATTTGAATCGTTTCCTACAAACTGTTCCTGACCAACCCTCCTGTATGTATCGGGGTGCTCAAAAGCGGCAAATTCAAATTTGTTGCATGACCAAATATTTTATAAAAACTAACACCTAACATTGCAGGGAAATCATTCCCTTGCATTGGTTAAAAACCCGTGAACGAGCAAAGAAAAGAAAAAAAAACAGGGAAATTCCAGACGATGCCTCTAAATCACCAAAGAGTAAACAAAAAAATGGTTTTAACTTAGTGGATGAAGCCCATTGCAACTTGTGTTGAATTTGCACCAAAGAGAAGCATGCTGCCAAATTCAAAATGGAAAGATCTGTTGTAATACCCTTTATTCAAAATTCCTTAATTATGGAAAGTATTTGTTATCCTTCAACATCTTTCTGTAAATCAAATTGACATTTTGAAAACTTGATGGGCTACTGTCTAACCCTCCATGTAAGTTGTCCATTGCAGGAGATTTTCCTTGGACAACTTGCACAGAGGATAGGGGAGTTGCTTATCAAGTTTTTCAAAATGTCTAAATGATTTCAAAAGATTCTGATGGATGGCAAACGTTTCTTGTGCCATATAGAAAATCTTGGATAAAGTAAGTTGTAGGTAAGTAATATTTTAGAGGTAACCTCCTTGGCCTTGGAGAAAGTCTCATGAAAGGAGAAGGCGGTCAATAAAACAAAACAATTTCACTAGCTAGCGGAACAACACAACTCAATCAATGCAATATTACCGGCTCGCAAAATAAGACAATTTTACTTGATGGAGAAACAGGCAGTTTTACCACATGTCAAAACAAAACCGAGTTGCCGGTTAGCAGAACAATACAAATTCAACCAGCTTGCAAAACAATACAATTTTTGACTAGGGTCAATTTCAAACATAGAAGTTTGTCGTCCTTGACAGTGTGTAATTCTAGCTTGAAAATGAGACCAAACAGACTTTCCCTTTTTGCATTTTTTTGCATTGAAGCAAATTAGGACGGTATCTTTTCCATGAGAGGCAGAATTGTAATCAAGGTTCTTGAATTCATTCAATGTTCAATTCATTTCACTGATGGCCAATGAGTCCATGTCAAGGAAAGTAAAAAAAATCAGACAATCTCTTTCTTTTATACTTCTGGATTTCCTTGCAATCAAAAATCTAAAGTTCTAATGAATTCAAAAAAGTTCATTGATCTTCTTGCTTTCATTAAAAAGATTTTTCCTTTTTTTGCGTCTTGACAATCTACTTTATTTTATTGTTAAGCTAGAATTACACCTAATTGTTTTTCTGTCGATTCACTGACAACTCATTCTTTCCTGGTTTAGATTGAGCATTCCAAAGCAAAAAATACATTATATAATTTACCTATATGAGAAAGGATAATCTTGCAAATGCGAATAAGAGTGTGAAACATTGGGAGGGATGCGGTCCTGGCAAACTAAATGAAAAACGGTAAAATTGAAACTTCCACTTCGCAAAATATTTGTTTATGAAAATAAGTTTTACCACTGAATTCGCAAATCAGATTTTGCACAGATTCAGAGCCAGTCTTCGAGGTCACGCAAGATCTTTCCGCTTCTAGAATTGCTTTGTCGCCAGTTACACTAGGCAAGCCATGGCACCAAATACTAAAGTCGATGTTATCATAGTTCCAACCACAGCTCCAAATCCATTGAGAGGAATTTTTAGACAAACCTTTTGAATAAATATTGATATAAATTGGTCCAATTGGCATAGCATTGAGCACTATTGAAATCTTACCAATCCAATAATCACCCGAAAACGTGGATGAATTGAATGTGTTCAACTGAAGAATAGCGGAACGGATGAAAAGATACTCATCTCTGGTCTCTATGGATACCAGAGTTCCATTCAATCCCTCACAGATTTCTTGACCCTTTGCAGCATCATATTTTTGGGCAATAAAACGGTACTTTGAGCTTTGATATTGGAACTCATTGCCCGGCAATCGATGATCTAAGGTTAGCAAACCCCGTTCAGCCTTAAATTTTATATTGCAAAGTTATATGATTGACTCACCCTCCAAGCAATATTTTGGGATTGTGATTGCAATCAGGCTGTGGCTTTTTTGAGACATAACCATGGAGCTTTTTAAGTAACATCTGCTGTCTGCTGGGGTCAACATTGCTCCAGGACTTGATCCAGACACCCAACAAGCAGTTTGGTTCCTCTTGACATAGTTGTTGGCATTCCAAGTAATCAATAGCACTTTCATAACGAATATCATTATGAGGAAAATCCCAGGCATCCATTGTACATCCTGGAACTAATAAATAAACGTGTTGTGTATGTCAAAGTATACGTCAAGCATTCTCCAGACCATTAGTTACCTTATGAATTAATTGAATAAAAATTCATTCAGCAACAGCTGGGTTATTTGACTTTGAATGGTTCATTTTTGACCCCAAAAGGCCAAAAATGGTCTCTAATTATGGGTTAAATAGTTTATTAGAAATGCTAAAATTAATACGCTTTTAGGGATGTAACTTTTTCCCTGGGCCCAAAATAATAAAATACAATTAAAATTAAAGTTGTTCCCCATTGAATTGTGGGTCCAAAAAGTGCCATGATGTCTTTGGGTATTTTGATTCGAACCTAAAAAGCCATTCGGTGGAGCCAGTGGGAGGCTTGGTAGATTCGTAGGCATAACTAACTTCAATGACATTCAATTCAAGAATCAAACGAAAGACATAAAATTGACCGATTAAACGAAAAAAGACGAAAAAAAATGACCAATCAAACGAAAAAGACGAATAAAATTGACCAATTAAACAATTAAAAACGAACAAAATTGACCATTAAAAAGAAAAAACGAGTAAAATTGGCCGATTAAACGTAGAAAACGAATAAAATTGACCAATTAAACGAAAAAAATAATAATATTGACCAATCAATCGCAAAAAGACGAATAAAATTGACCGATAAAACAATTAAAAAAGAATAAAATTGACTGATTAAACGAAAAATTGAATGGAATTGAACGATTAAACGGAAAAACGAATAAAATTGACCGATTAAACAAAAAAAGAAAAAAGTTGACCGATAAAACGAACAAAATTGACCAATTAAACGAAAAAACGAATAAAATTACCTGATTAAACGAAAAAACGATTAAAATATGCCGATTAAACGGAGAAAACGAATAAAATTGACCGATTGAACGGAGAAAACGAATAAAATTGACCAATTGAACGGAGAAAACGAATAAAATTGACCGATTAAACGGAGAAAACGAATAAAATTGACCGATTAAACGGAGAAAACGAATAAAATTGACCGATTAAACGGAGAAAACGAATAAAATTGACCGATTAAACGGAGAAAACGAATAAAATTGACCAATTAAACGGAGAAAACGAATAAAATTGACCGAATAAACGGAGAAAACGAATAAAATTGACCGATTAAACGGAGAAAACGAATAAAATTGACCGATTAAACGGAGAAAACGAATGAAATTGACCGATTAAACGAAAAAACCAATAACGAATAAAATGGACCGATTAAACGAAAAACGAATAAAATTGACTGATTAAACGAAAAAACGAATAAAATTGACTGATTAAACGAAAAAACGAATAAAATTGACTGATTAAACGAAAAAACGAATAAAATTGACCGATCAAACAAAAAAAACGAATAAAATTGACCGATTAAACAAAAAACGAATAAAATTGACCGATTAAACAAAAAACGAATAAAATTGACCGATTAAACAAAAAACGAATAAAATTGACCGATTAAACAAAAAACGAATAAAATTGACCGATTAAACGAAAAAAAGACGAATGAAAGTTCCCATAAGACGACAAAACCTTACGTGTATGACGTAAAAATCGAACCAATTTCCCAAAAAGGCGAATGAAACTGTTTATAAGAAAGAAGGTAATTTTATTGCCCATACAGACGAAAAACGACGTTTAAAACTGCTCCCATAAAATCGACGAAATGTATGTTCCTATTGACGGGGAAACCTCTGCCTAATTGTGCAAAACCGGTGAAATCTAGAAAATTAAAAAAGGAAGTAATTAATGGGCGAGATATTTTCGGAAAAACATATGTCAAATGAAAAAATCATATTTATTTTACTAATACTTGAATTAGAAGATGAGTAAGTTTGGAGATTCTAAACAATTTTAAGGAAGCCAGAGTGGCCACGCGTACTAGCGCGTTCTTAAAAGTGTCGAGTGTAAGTGCTTCCCCAGACGGTGTAGGTTCGAATCCTGTTGGGTGTCGGATTGAAGCTGTCGGGAGAAATCCTTTTTAAGGTCGTGTGTTGGAAGCTTACTGACTGTTTATTCAATATCTACATGCATATGTACAGTGAAGGCGAGGGTTGGAAGCGAGAACGCAACACCTCCCCCGAGATTATTGCACAATATATATGGCAATAATATTAAAAAAATACACAATAAATAATGAGTATTATCAACACAATATAGGCGAAAGAATCATATTCGAAACTAGCACGATGCAGAACTTGTACGGTGTCGAAATGGTGAAACTGGTCGGCCCATTGGTCTTTGCATATTCAACATAGGAAGGTTAAATCGGGGTACTATAAATAAGCCCCGGTAATGCCCCTCTAGGATTCCTGCCAAAAAATAAGAAATTTGGGCTAAGCCCATTTTCACGAGGAGTGGAACGAAATTCGTGTAGGCTGGACGGAAAGTCTTGGTTTTCATATTGGCATTCATGGCCTCTAGTTTTGGTTCGTCTCGGCACATTTCTTCAACAGCATTTTTCTGTTTTTCACGGCGCCTTCAGCTAACCCATTGCTTGAAGGGAAATAGGGTGAGGATGTGAAATGCTTCACCCCTTTACTGATCAGAAAGGATCTAAATTGATCTCTAAACTGGGGTCCATTATCTGTTATGATGGCTAGAGGCCAGCCAAAAATATTGAACCACTTTTGCAACATTTTTGAGTATATCCTCAGTAGTTGTCTTGTTCATCTTTTCGATGATTAAATATCCCGAAAAGGCATCGACCAAAGCTATGTACTGTCGGCCACCGTATTCAAAAAGATCTGCTCCCATTAACTCGAGAGGGTAGGTTTGATCTTGTGTATATGTTTGAAGTTGCTCCCTTTGCTGGGAGGGTTTAAAGTTTTGGCATGCAAAACAAGCTTGGATGACTTGCTTAATTTCATTGGCCATGCCTGGCCAGTAGTA
>JAAGOF010000268.1:239817-252799 GCA_010645155.1 Tigriopus japonicus
AATGGACGCAGTCACCGACGGCGAGTTGTGCAAGGGCATGTCCACCGGCTTCACGGACTCGGGCTTTGTCTGTCTCACGACGAGCAGATATGAATACCCTTATCCTGTCAAGTTGGAAGTGGAGAGGACGAGATGTGGGTAATCGAGTTCGCAAATGGCGCCCAAAAAAACCGATTGCGGGCGAGAATCCATCTTTTCTAGGCGTAGAACGCCATTCCAACATTGCTGCACGAAACGCTGAATTATCAGACCCACCAAGTTTCTTCATGAGATTCTTCATCTGTTTAACAGCGGCCTCTGCTAGGCCATTGCTCCGGGGGTTGTAGGGCGAGCTAGCCTCGAAGATAATGGCATGTTCTTCACACAGTGACGCAAACTTCTGCCGAAATTGTGGGCCGCCATCAGCTTTCAGCCTTCCTGGAAAGCAGAAATCAAGGAACCAACCAAGGAGTGCCCCCCCAAACAGCATCAGTCGTGGTTGATTTCAAGAGGGTCACAAAGGGGAAACCACTAAATCTGTCCACCATGATTAGGAACGTCTTGCCGGCGATTTCGAAGAGATCTGTTGACACTGACTCCATTGGGTATGATGCTGTCTTGAATCCGGATTGGATTGGCTCGTATGCCTGAGAAGGAAGATTAGCAATACACACTGAGCATCGTTTCACCCACAATCCAATCTCGTTTTGCATTCCTGGCCAGTAATACAACTGGCGAGCGAGTTCAACCGATTTATTCACGCCACAATGTGACATGTGGATCAATTCGAGGATCTTACGCCGGGTCGTACGAGGCACCACAATTCGGTTCCCAATTAGAAGTAATCCATCCTCAATTTTTTCACCCAGTCGCAACTCGTCTTCCACCTCCTTGAAAGGTGATAACGCTCCATTGATGGGATGGCCTCGTGAGATACACTCACGTAGACGGGCGTACTCTGAATCGATGTTCTGATAAATGATGTTGAATGCTGGGTCGGTCTCGGTCACAGATGCGCATAAAGAGACCTCAAGTGATGGATCAGCTGCGAAAACTGGGAAGCGGCTCAAAGCATCCGCAATGAGGTGATTTTTGCCTGCTGTCCATATAACATAAAACGAGAACTGATTCTCACGTAGCCGCTGAAGCCGAGAATTATTCATTGATGCCAGCGGTTTATCAAATATTCCAAGAAGGGGACGATGATCCGTAATAACTTCAAAATGGGGCATGCCTTTGAGAAAAAACGGGCATTTCTGGACTGCAAACCAAACAGCGCTCAGTTCCAGTTCAACTGTTGCATAGTTCTTTTGTGCAATAGACAGTGAGCATGATCCACACTAAATAAGACGGATTTGTCCCTTCCCATCCACAGACTTTTCCCGTTGAATCAAAGCAAATCCAAGCCCATGTAACTTGGAGGCGTCTGTCAAAAGTTGAGTTTGTAAACCCATCTGAAAAGGCTTGACAACGGCAGGTGAGGTTAAAATATTTTTGGCTTTCTCGAATTCAGCTTCATGTTCGGGAAGCCACAACCAGGTCACGGATTTCTTTAATAATTCGCGAATTCCAACAGTTGCATGTTGCAGGTCCGGTATGAAAGCGCCCAATTGGTTAGCTAACCCTAAAAACGATCGGAGGTCGGTCAATGACTTTGGCGATGGGAACTCTCGTATTGCCATGAGCTTTGCTGGATCTGGTTTCATTCCTCCATCCGTGACAATAAATCCAGCAAACTTTACAGATTGTCCAACCTCAAACTTGTTAATTGACAGCTTGATACCATGTTCACGACACCTCTCGATTACTTTCTGGAGCCGGATCATCAATTCTACGAAGGTAGGTGCTTGTACACAGATATCGGGTCGCATGTTAACGCATCTAATTCATGGTGTTTAGTATACTATAATTGCGCTTGAGTATACTCTAATTCTAGTTTGGTCGTAACATGCGGAATGATTGAACAAACCTCAAGATAAGTATACTCTTCCGGCAGAGATATTTTTAAGTATACTCTAAGGGCACGAGTGCACCTTTGTGTTGCACTCGCGCTCTTTAGATTAGAGGCTGTGACTCAGTGCGCCCATTTCAGCGAGGGTGAAATAAGCCTAAGTTACCCATATCTGCTACATTCTGCGTTGAGAAAAGCTGTCTGACCATAAAAAAAACTGTTTGTGTGGAAACACTGGGCCTGTGTTGTTAAACACAAGTTTAAACAGTTAAACTTCAAGCCCATTTACTATACAAATGCCTTCGGACTCGTTCAAAATCGAACTGAAAGTCGATTTCTCAAAGATTTTCAAGTCTAACTGAATCCAATTCAACTTTAAGCGGGAACTCTTGAAGAAAACGACGAGAGGAACGATTTGATCATCTTCCAAGGTGCTCGGAAACATCAAAAAGTGCGTCAATCAGACAAATGAATGAACCTTCCTTCAACACCACCACCCCCGGATACAACGAACCAATGGATGGGTATGGAATCAATAGAAAATTGTGAATAAAAGACACAAGACAGAATAAGAGACATCGACTCCGCTTGCAAATCCATCCCTCATCACTCAATGGCCCCACCTACCATTGGACTTGTCCACGGATCAACCAACTACGCAAAAGCATAAAAGAAAAAAACTTCAACGGGAATAATAAGCCGCGCTCATGAAGGCCCTGCCAAAATTGCCCATCTTCAACCCAAGAACCCACAACGCTCCCATGTTATCAAGAACGTCATTTCAGTCCATGTGTTCGAGACACTACTGTTTTTTCGATTTGAAATTGATGCCAAAAAATCGGATAGATAAGCCGCTCCAAGGAAAATAGGATTTGGTCTAAACAATCTCAAGAGTTCATTGAAGCATAACTAGAACGACCAAACGGATTGGATCGTGTCCTGGACTTTCTCTACAATTATCACTTTTAATTCAAAAGATGCTCCAATATGTTCATTTGCGTTATTCTCCTAACGAGTAATTAAGATGCAAGTTTTCGCCACGGAAACGAAAAAAGACATTGAAAGAATAAATGCTGCTGTTTCAAAAACATTTTCGAGGAAATTTCAATACCAATAGAACTATGGATTACGCCTTTTGTATCCTTTAATTCTGAAAGCTCCGAGGACATCTTGTTTTTTTCGGGACCTCTCGAGACCTATTTTCTTACGACATACTATATGTTTAGTGTATTTGAGCCACAAATGACAAATTGTCTTCAATTTTGAAAACTAGGAAAGAACTAGGTCCACCATTTATGTTTTATCATTATCAATAATTGCAAATACTGTACCAATGAAATTCAGCTCGGCTTTGAAATATCTGTCACAGAAATCCTCCTTGCCCCCGTTTTGGCTAAAAAAGCGTATCAAATCTATCTTTGGTCTCGCAAAGCTATCCTCTACTTTGAAATTGCATGGGCAAATTGTGTGAGTACACAACAATTGCTATACTCATCGGTTTGTTTCACGTTAAGTATACTTGAGGTCAGCTATGTAGTAAGACCAGAGTTGAGTATACTATAAAACAAATCGATCTTATGTGCGTTAACATGCGACCCATTGTCAACGAATTTAGCAATGACTTTTTCTCGTTTGAGGTCTTCAAGAGCGATGTCTGTGCGCAAACTAAAAACGTCTCCGCTTCCTTTCCAGCCCATGGGTGCTACCAACGGTCGATATTTCCCATCAGGGAGTAAGAAGGCGCAGAGAAATGATGATTCTTCATCAAGTTGGACCTGAAAATAACCGTGTACGGCATCCAATTTTGCAAACCATCTACTATCTAAGGGGAAATCTGCCTCATTAGGTCAGGCACTGATGAGAAAGGATGAACAGGACGGTCAGTTGCGAGGTTCAAACGACGGTAGTCAATTACCATTCGGAGGTTTCCGTTTGGTTTAGCCACAAAATGAGCAGGCGCACACCAAGTTGTGGTTTCTGGGCATCTGACCATCATTTTTGCCTTTACCAATTCTTGACGTAATTTCGTCACTTTTGCTTCTTGATGGATTGGAATCGAACGCGCGGTGGTCACGTGATAAGGTTTAAAAGTTTTATTCTTGGTTAACATAATTTTCATTGGTTCTCCACTCATAGATCCGGCGGCATCCCCCAGCGAAGAAACCATGATATCCGCAGCATCAATCAAAAAATGGGCGGATTACTCCTTCCAATACGGTATTATCAGCGGTCTTGATGCGCTTGATTGCTGACTCGATTTCATCCAATTGTTCCTTGGTTAAATGATTCTTCTTTACGTGTTGTAAATCATGCTTTCCCAAGGTTTCCCCAGCCTGGATGTTCATGATCATGTTCTTGGAACATTTGTGGACTGCAGGGAAATGTGGAGGGAGGATTCCCAGAGCCTTCAAATCTTGCTTGCCAATCAATGTACATCCCGCCAAATCTGGTGATACTGCAGCCGTTATCATGCAAAAGGTGGGCTGTTGGTCCACCTTTTGCATGACATTCAAACTCAAACTTGCCAATATTGCGGATTGGCGTGCCGTTAGCTGCACTCAGGACTGTGCGTGATTGAGAGAATATTGTATTCTTTGGGCAAGCTCCAGCGGGGACGACAGTTCGAGCTGCTCCAGAATCTGGTAATCCAGTGATCACAAACTGTTCACCAGATTGGTTGGTGCATTGGATCTTAATCAACTCCATTTTTGACAAGGACTTTGACTTTAACGAAACAGTATTCAAGTGGGCAATGGAAGGTGACCTGCTTGATTCACCATCATACTTGACTCCAGGCGAGTCTCGTCGTCTTCTCTTACGTTCACGACCGCGGCTAGGGTTTGGCCTTGGAGATTGGGAAGGACTACGTTGACGGCAAAATTGCTTGATGTGTCCGACCTTGCCACATACATAACATGGTCTGTCACGGAATGGGCAATGTTCTCTTGCATGTGGACGGCCGCAGCCTCCACAACCACTGGCGATGGCTGCAAGGATTGCCTCTGCAGATTCCATGCATTGAACATTCATGACAGGAGAGGTCAACAGTGATGTATCCTTGAGAATCCCTTCATGGAGGGCAGCCCTCGTAGCCAAATCGATCATTAGTGGATCTTTAAGTTCCCGGAGTTTGGCAAATAGAACTGGATCATCCCGGCAACCGGCTAAAGCCAGGAACGTGAGGAGTTGGCTCGAAGTGATTGATGTCAGTTCGGCTTCACGAGCTTGTCGGTTAAGATCGGACATGAAGTCGTTGAATGAACGTCCATCTTTCTTCAATTGGAAAAGGGCCAAACGTCGAGTGAAGAGTGGTTTTAACTCGAGGAAATGTTTTTCAACCACGAGGTAACAAGCCTCAATTGAAGTGGCATTTTCAAGGTCAGTGTCGATGGCGGTCCAGAGATTACTTTCCATGAAGTTACGGAACATTGATTTTTGTTCTGCTAAGCCAAGGATATCGAGATTTTCCTGGATGTCGCACGGCATTTAAGGGGTGACCAAGATCGAGTGGATGAGAGACCAAAGAAAAACTTGTGCTTTGACTATAGAAAAGTACAAAAATAAATGGTGAAAATAACGCTAACTCCTTAGGAAATCATCTCAATGCATTTTTCATAAGAATAACAACGAAAAATAAGGTCATTGCAGGATATTGGACTCCTTCTTCTTCTTCTTCTTTATCCACTTCATCTCTTTCACAATCTTGTTGATTGCAGCTTTGCTACCTTTCGATTGGTTGACTGAATGGTGGGTTTCCGTTTTTTTGAGGCGTGTATATCAGAATTCTCATCGGCGCAAATGTTTTTAGCGAAAAAGTTGAAGAGGCGTCTACATATTTCTTTACCATGATCAAGAAAACTATGGTTTGAGTCACAGGAGGTGTCAAACAGACACATAGAGTTATCCTCAAGTCTCTTGACTTAGATGTTGACTTTAGATGTTGCAAACACCTCTCTTTGGTTCTTAGAAGACATCAAAAAAGCAAAAGCTTTTTTATTATCTCGAACCACTTTGAAGAAGTTAAATACTGCCAAGCTGAATGCGAAAAGAAGATCACTGGGAGGGGTAAGACCTCCTCGGTTAACTTGAGCAAAAAAAGCTGCTTGCAAGGCTCGGTCGTTGTTAGTGATGGGCTCTTCAAAAATAAGAGGCAAACTTTTGTCCCTAGCATACAACATTTTGCAATTTGAGCACTTAAGACGCCTCACCAAGGATCTCCCAAGATATCCTGCAATGTAGAAGATGATGTTTTGATCCTCATTTTCAAATTCAGGATAAATTTCATTCTGTAGGGTATCAGCAAGTTGGGCAGCTCTCTCTTCTATTTTCTTCTGTTCAATGCAATTAAGTGTTCCAAATAAGGTTCGTAAGTCTTCCATATTGCACGTTGAGTAACGGACTAGGGATCGCACTCTGATAGACTTTTCTGCCTCAAGTATTTGACGGAGTGACACAAAGTAATTGGCTCCTGAGAGTTGGCGAATCCAACCAAAACGACCCTCAATTGTATCTGACTGTAGTTGACCTAGAAGTACATAACGAAAACCTTCTGTCTCCAAGAAGTATTCAGATACTTTGGTCAAGACTCGATTGGATTGTTTTGAAGCCAAGAATGTCTCCCTCGTTAGACCTTTCTTTGACTTGTGACAATTTGGAAGGTTTTCCCAATGTCCCAGCCAAGTATCAAAGTTCTTCAAGACATGAAGGCTCTCACAATTGCTGGAATTGATTGGAATTTTTCTTGGATCTATTTTTCTCTTCCCAGCAGTGGTTGTTTTCACATTCACGATATTCCACCATTGGCGGATTATTTTGAGGAACGTTAAAGTATCTCGCCACTCATCTTTTTTACCGTGAGTTGCAAAGAACTCCATGGCATCAATTGTAGAGTCATGGAACACTGAGTCGGCTAGTTTTACATTGGTTTTTTCGATGCTGGTAGGATGCAACACTTTGTCACTCAACTTGTATGCCATTTTCACAGGATTGCCCTTCTCCAAGTTGCAAAGTTCCTCAATATGTTGGAAAGAGGGATAGATCACGGCACTGTTGGTAAATGTTGGGCATTCAAATTGCTTTCTCGTCTTAAAATTGTTGAAGATATTCTTGAAACAATGGACAGGATCAAAGGACAAGAAAAGGGGTTGAAAGGGTTCTTCTGGATGAGGTATTGAGGGTGTAAGGAGCCCATGACAGAATTCTTGAGTGTAGAATTTCCTGTTGGCGGTAGCATTGTCAACGGACATCAATATAACTCGCACTCCTATATCTTTCAAAGTTTTCAACACCTGAGAGGTTGTCATTTTCATGTCTTCTGAATCTAATTTACTCATGGGAAACATAGCAATGACGTCCCGAAAGGGACCGGCAACAGACTTCACCATGAAGACTAACACAGTTTTGATTCGCTGTTCCTCTTGAAGACCAAAGAAGTTTCCGCCGGCAAATTCAACTCTTTGGGAGCAATAAATTTCGTCAGCCATCAATACCATTATTTTTTCTCGTTCGGTTAATGACTTCAACCGTTCTTGAAGGTAGATTTTGTTTTTTTCGCTAATGCCTGTTTCTGAATCCAAAGGGCTCGTCAATCTTTTGAGATGTTGAACACTGGGGAGACAGAGAACATCATCGGTCAACAAATGTCGATATAACGCCGGAGACATAGTTTGCCACAAGGCAGAGCAAGCTAAAAGTTCAGAAGAATAACGTCGCTGCTTTTTTCCGGATGTAACAACCATAGTGAGCTGATCCAAAAGAAAGTTTAGTTTTCTGGCGGTGCGGTTCTCCCCAAATTGTACTTGGAACATCCGAGATTTGAAGTCATGCACAAGAGAGGTCAAAGCTTCAGGCCGGGAGCTAAAATCTTCGGAAAAAGATTTCAACGCACTTAAAATGCTGCATAATTCGGAACAACGGCGTATTTTTGAATCAGAAATCAAATGTGACACAATCGAGAGAGGAACAGGCACATTATCACGCTTCATGGAAATTGAGCAATCTTGAGAGACGACCATGTGCCACTTAACATCAACATTTCCCTCTTGGCGCTCTTCGAAGTAGATGAAAACCACACTGGCTTTTCTTTTGACAAGGAAAATTTCTTCAGGCAAGGAGCATTGATCAAATTTCACCAAAAGGTCATCCAAGGAGTCACACTTATCCGCCTCCATAAAGGCTTGAATGACATGGTCATGAGGCAGTTGTTGCTGTTCAAAACGGCTCGAACTTAAGGCCTTTCGAGACCGTGGTGGAGGAGGCACTGGTTTGGAGAGGTACGCTGGCGTGTTTGGAAATTGGCTAGGGCATGCATGCCTCGGGGACAAGTCGTCTTTTAGCTAAGGTGGTGTGATCTCCAAATCTCCGTTTTTGCCTCCTAATTTGTGCATCTTTGCTGCGAGTGATGAAATCACTTGAGAGGAAATGCAAACTGCAGAGAAGAGAAGAAGAAGAGGGAGTCTAGTCTTTACGAGGGATCGCACGAAGCCATTGGGCTAGAATCTCAGGTTTATGATGAGGAAATTGGTGAAAGGAAACACAGTGCTGTTCGTCCTCAGATGCATATCCCGATTTGCAACCAGGAGCGCTACAGTTTCGACCCATTTTGATTTTTGCTTACTTCTTGAAGTTCCTCAAACCGCCATAAACACGTGCGCATACAACAACACTTGAAAGTCGCAAGGTGGCGAGTAATTTAAATATAAATGTTAAAAAGATAAAAGAAGTCAACAACATTAGAAACGTGAAAGGAAATATAAACGCAAAGATCAAATCTTTGGCAAAGATTACGAGGATTAAAGTTCCTACGAATTTTCTGGCCCTTCATAAAGCAAGTGCAAGCCCATTGTTAAATGTATGGGTTTATTATTAATAGCATCAACAATAAGGAAACCTTTCATCATTAGGTATACCAATGTCTCTGAATATGATCCTAAATCGACTTTACAGTTCAACAGTATGTATAATGTCAGGATATGTAATGTCTTGTGATTTACAGGTTGCGCCTTACGTTTTGCGCGTTCGCCATTCATGATTGTACAAAATTTGGTCAGCCTGACGCTTTATGTTAATGCTTTTATGTTAAGGGATCCAACTAAGTAACTTCATCATAAATTTTATGCATTGAAAGAGGATCAAAATTCTTCACAAATATATTTAAAAAAAACATCAGGTAAGTAATTAATACATCCAAAAAATGGTTTCTAAAAATAGGCTTACGACTTCAAGAATACATGAACTGAAAAAAGAAAAAAAAGATCGAATCTTATGGTTCTGCAACCCTTCTTCAAAAAGATTTTTATTTTTGGCAGTTCTGCCCTAAGTATTATAAAACATGCCCAGCCAGTTTAGCCTATACTTCCACCAGGCAACCCAAACTAGTTGGCTGAATCGGCGCAATTGCCTTGCCTTTCACTCGATTTTGGTCACCAACGGCCTTTTTTTCCATCCCATGAAAAGTCCATCTCTTGAGACGTTCTTGGCTAACCCCAACACCTCAATGTGAGATGTATTATAGTATGCTTGGAACTTATTTAACCATACCCTCATCTCGTACGGTTCAGCCTCCACCGATAGCATTGGGGCTTCATATCAGACACGGGCTTGAATTGAGGAGCCCTCTCAGATGAGAGTCATGCTTGTGGAAGCAGAATAATGGGACGATGACGTTGTATTTCTGGACATCAAAGACATTGCTACATTTGCGATTTTCGCGGAATATTCATCTGTTGCTTTGATTTTCTCTTCGTTGATGGTCTTTATTTCAAGTTCCAGTGTCTTCTCACTGGCAATACCGTCATATAAATCCATCATCTCGTCGAGTTTTGTTTCGGCCTCTGATAGAAGACGCCGAAGACGGTCGACATCCACGTCTGGTCTATTTAAGTTTCAATTTCTTGGAGATTTGTGAATTACGATTCATGGCCTGCTCCTTGAGTCCCATTTTGTCGATAACCACCGAACGTGACGTAAAACTGTGGCAAAGATGACGTACTTTTTCGACACCACGGGTAAAGGGGGCGTGACAATGTGTAAGGAGTGATACGGGGCGTGGTTCAACGCTTATCGCTGCGCCATGTAGTATAACGAAAGACAAGATGGAATGAAGACTACTTCGGATAGATGATAAGAATCGAATGGTTTTTAATCAGCTTCCTTTTACACGAGCGAGAGCAAAGTACAGAGTGGCTCGATCGATTCTACATGGTCCAACATTTAAAATGGAACATGGGAACAGAAATGATACGCAAAATTACGAGCAAAACTCAAATATGGTATTGGTTGATCAAACTTCTCTGATAATAGCGCGTTTATTCTGGGAGATAGAATTTTTGAAAAATCACATGTATTTTTTTTTTATTTCTGATGCATGAAAACACTCACACGACGAAGGGACATTGAATTTTTGGTCCAAAAATTGATATAGAACATGGGATCAGAAAAGATAGGCAAAATAACGAGCAAAACTTAAATATGGTATTGGTTGATCAAGCTTCTCACGTAAAAGCGAGTTAATTATGGAAGATCGAATTTTGGAAAAATCATATCATGTATTTTTCTTAATTTTGTTGAATTTAATTCACTCTTAGACGATGAACAAACATTGAATTTGTGGTCCAAAAATGAAAATGGAACATAGGAACAGAAAAGATAGGCAAAATAACGAGCAAAACTCAAATATGGTATTGGTTGATGTAGCTTCTCGGGTAATAGCAAGTTTATTATGGGAAATCGAATTTTGGAAAAATCATATCATGTATTTTTCTTGATTTTAATCTACTGAAATCACTCTCAGACGACGAACAGACATTGAATTTGTGGTCCAAAAATGAAAATGGAACATGGGAACAGAAAAGATAGGCAAAATAACGAGCAAAACTCAAATATGGTAATGGTTGATGAAGCTTCTCGGGTAAAAGCAAGTTTTTTATGGGAAATCGAATTTTGGAAAAATCATATCATGTATTTTTCTTAAATTTTGTTGATTTGAAACCACTCTTAGACGATGAACAGACATTGAATCTGTGGTCCAAAAATGAAAATGGAACATGGGAACAGAAAAGATAGGCAAAATAACGAGCAAAATCCAAATATGGTATTGGTTGATGAAGCTTCTCGGGTAATAGCAAGTTTATTATGGGAGATCGAATTTTGGAAAAATCATATCATGTATTTTTCTTTATTTCTGATGCATAGAAACACTGTACAGAGCGTCACGATCGACGACCAAGAACACACGTCTGAACGCTTGTAGCGGGTTGAAACAACTGATTTATTCAAGGGAAAAACTATCTACAACACTGAGAGAAATCTAACTACAAAGAAACTGTAAAGTGTTAGATGATAATGAAAGGACACGATTCCGATACTCGGAACACTCCCGGCTGGAAGTCAAGCAACAGCTTGCATGGACTTCATGCAAAGAAAACATATCAACCCAAGGAGGGTCACAAACATAGCCACAATAAATACATATAATATAGTATGATGAATATTGTCATTGCTAAGATGTGAATTTTTTCCGTCCTCTTTGATTTTGAGATAGTTGCCAATAGAAGGGAGATCCTTAGTTATCGATGGTGCAGGAGAGGAAAGTTCCTTAAGCGTCACATTCATTATCAGACTCTCAGTATGATATGGAGAGGAAGCAGAGTAATGAGGACCTATCAAAAAACAACCGGGTGGTAACTGGATCAAAGCTGTTCCTACAACACTCAATTTTTCCGGGTCTTTGGGCTGACTTTGCACAACAATCAATGTCTTGTCGTTCAGGATGAATGAGTAAGAAAACTTGATCCATGACTTCTTGAATTGCTGGTCTGTCATACACCTCAAGCTCACATCGCTTCCTTGCAGCCGTTGAGTTCCCGACAAGCAATGCTGATTCGCAAAAGTCTTTATAGTTTTCGAAACTCATCAAAGATTTGCAAACATAATGATCACGGAAACGGCTGCACTCCTGCAAATCTTCGTCCCCAGCAAGGTGAAAACGGTTTCCCTTTGTATTTGTCGCCACAAAGTTCTTTGATTTGGGCAAAGTAATAATGGAGTTCGAAATTTCCAATGGTCCTGATACAGTCTTGAAGAGAAGCATGCTCGATGACGTTTTGACCAATGGAACACGAACTGTGATGGAGAGGATTCCACCAGTAACATGCCAGGTAGTTGGGAATTGAAGAAATGCACTGAGAGTTTTGAAATCTACCATATGGTTCTTCTGGTTTGCCAATACTTCAAGTTCTTGAAGAGACTTCAGAACGAGGGGTCCCGCCACAAGTCCACTTGGAAACCGATGTAGAAGAAGTTGGCGAAGTCCTTGTTCCACTTGAAGAACAGAAATTCGTTCATGTGATAGCCGAGACCGTGCAGCCGAAATGATTGCTCGGCTATGGCTTTCAGCGTGGATATGTGCTACTTGTTGTACGAAATGAGCTTGGGTTTTCTTCACAGCAGTGATATCTTGAGCAGCTAGCTCCACGCGATGTTGGACCGATCGCACGGCTATTCCAACTGCTAGTGTCGCACCTAAATTCACGATGTTCCCAATGAAGTTTACGAACGGGAGGAAGATTGACCTCTTCACGATCTTGTGTATGTCGGGTGGTTCGCCTAGGATTTCGAACACTGTAGACCACATGTCGTTGAGACTTCGTTCCTGTTCTTTCAAACTGGTGATGACATCTGCGGGTGGTTTCACGAGGAACTCGCCATTAGCAGCTTGTTGGTACACCTGCAACAAGTTCTTGGTCCTTTGAAGTGGGATTTCAATGAGATGGCTTAAGTTAAGCCGTAAATTCACATGACCATATCCAACGACGCCCATGATTGGATGGAGATGGAGATGTGTGGTGTGATTCCTCGGAATGGGATGGATTCGCACTGTTGCCATTGTAACTGGCATAGTGCAGGATAGGAGGAGGAGGCTACATGCTGTAGCATGTCCGAGTGATGTGAATGACTAGATGCTTTATTCATTTACATGGAGGATTATATATACATGGATATATATGACTAGACCGAGCACGAGCATATAAATAAGAGCAAGGCGGGAATACT
>JAAGOF010000268.1:253473-267097 GCA_010645155.1 Tigriopus japonicus
GGGCCTTCCATTGCACCACCATGACGTAGGCTGCATCCATGGCCATCCCGCTGCACCACGTCCACCCGCTGCATCCACGGCCCTCCCGCACGCAACACGGACCTACGTCTCCCCGACCAAGGGGAGGGTGAAGGGAGAGGTCCTTCCGCCAATACGGCGGCAACTACCGGCTGTGCCATGTAGCATGTCCGAGTGATGTGAATGACTAGATGCTTTATTCATTTACATGGAGGATTATATATACATGGATATATATGACTAGACCGAGCACGAGCATATAAATAAGAGCAAGGCGGGAATACTACACATGCGAACATGATGATAGCGTCCAATGATGAGCTCCTCGCCGAGACGAGTGTGAGCTACGAGCAAATTTAATTTGGGGTCCAGCTTTGGTAAGGCGTTTCTTAATGTTGACGTGTTTGACGTTGTCAGCCCTTGCTTTAGACGGGAAATTTCTTCGAAAAATGCTTCTTTCTGGGCCAATCGAATCCAGTAGTGTTCCGCGAGACGATATTCGTCAGGCTTTATACACTTTCCAATGAATGACATTGGATATGGAGGAATTTCAAGGCCCAAAGCATTGAGGAATCGAAGTACCCATGCAAGTAAACGTACTGTTGAGTGCCAGCTTTCAAATCGGTGAAGGTTGTCTTGATCGATTTGTGTGAGTAATACCTGAGCTTGCACGATCGTCTTGCTGATTTCTGGACTATCTTGCAGTTCTGCCTCCTCTCTTGAAATGTCTGTTTGAGATGTTCCCTTCCATGAGGACATATCGTTGTGCAATAATTTTGGTCCTGTGCACCATTAATTGTGGTGGAGTAATTCCGGGACCGAACAACCTCTTGATCCAACATCGGCGGGGTTGACCTCTCCCGGGCAAAAGAACCAATGGGATGGAGGGACCAAGTCAATGATTGTTTTTATACGGGAACCGACCCAAATCTTGTAAGGATTGGGGCCTTTGGCCAAACGACAGAGAGTGACCTTTGAGTCGGTGAAGCAGAATATTGGTAGAACCATGTCTGATGCTTCAGACACATACACAACGGCTCTAGCTGTGATAACTGCAGCAAGAAGTTCCAATCGGGCAATGGTTTCGTGCTTATGAAGTCCGGTTCTGACAAATTGTAGAGGGTTCACTCGTGTTTTCGCAAAGGCATGCGCACATTTTCGCTGATGCGATGAATCCTCACATACAACATACACAACTGTACAATAAGCAGAAGTACTAGCGTCGCCAAACGCAGCTATGAATAATGGTTTAGATGGTTGAGGAATTAAACAACGGGGGACATGCAGGGACGATAATGCACTAATGTCCGTAACCCATCGTGACCATATAGATTCATGATTTTTTGACAAGGCGTCATCCCAATTAACTTTGTCTTGCCATAACCTCTGCAGAAGTATTTTTGCAACCACAATGAATGGGTGGATCAAACAATTGCGCAACTGTTTTAAGAATTAAGCGTTTGGTGGGACGAGCGCCAGTGTCGAGTTTAAGATTAGGCCAAAAATTAAATGTTAGCTCGTCAGATTTGCTATCATATGGCACTCCAAGAACTTTCGTGGTATGAATTTCAGACCTTAGTTCCGACGGAATGTCACACAGGACTTCAGGGTCATTTGATAGCCATTTATGAGTTTTCATACTAACCAAGTTAAAAAGAGAATATAATTCGTTGGCTAGTTGTCTGGCACTTGCAGTATTTGTAGATCCTGTGGCAAGATCGTCAACATACATTCTTTTGACAGCCTTTGCAGCCAATGGGTATTCTTTCTGAAACCTTTTAGCATGCTCCTGGACAACCCAAATGGCTTGAAAAGGGGAAGAAACCACACCAAAAGTGAGCACAAGCATGCGAAGTATTTTGGTAGGGCCATTTGGGGAAGGTGTCCACATGAACCGTAAGTAATCATTGTCATTTTCAATACCAATACTTAAAAACATTTTTGAAATATCTAAAATTACTGTGGTTTGTTTGGAGCGAAAGTGAATTAAGACGGACACAAGATCTGGAATTAAGTTGGGGCCGGCATACAACAGATCATTTAACGTGTGTCCCTGCCTGTTTGGAGAGGCGGCATTGTGAACAATACGAACTGGTGTGGATGTCGATGTGCCTTTAAAGACTGGGTGTGTTTGTAAGTAACAGGCACTGTCCGGAGGTGTGACATCGTTCGTGATTTCTTCTGCATAATTGTTGCGTAGAAATTGTTCGTATGCCTGATTTACTATTTGCAATTTGTTGGCATCTTTGGCCAATTTGCTAGTTATAGATTTCGAAACTGCAAGGCTTTTTGCAAAGTTATTATCTGTCAGGGAGTGTTCCGACTGCTTCCAAAGAAGCTGAGTGAAATATTTTTGCGGTCACTATCATAGCGGGTTAAGTCTTTCATGAGATTTACAGCAATATTATTTTCATATGATAATGATTTGTCTTCTTCGATTATGTGGGATGGATCCGATGAAATGCCAATAGAGTCCATGAGTCATAATTGCTCAATACTGTCCCTTTCTTCATTTGTTGACACAATGCTGAAAGAGAACACTTCCGACTGGTTGTCGGTTAAAGGGACCGCTCCTGCTAGGACCGTTCCCAGCTTCGTGAAGATAGCTGCAGGCTCATGAAGCCCATTTCGAATCGGTGTACCTTGTAAAACGTGGGTGAACATAGGTTCGCCCACTAAAAGTGTGACGGGTGTCACTGAGGTGGGAATGGCTCCTTCAGCAAAGTGTATACCTTACAGGTGGTCGAAGAAATGAGGCTGATACGCTGATGGTTGCAAATCAGCCGTAACTTTCGGTGACGTACATGCCTCAAATGCCGGAGAAGTGTACGTTTCATCCAATGACTGAAGACGAATGATCACTTTGCGTTGTCCACGGATTGTGATCTTTTTCCCACCGGAAACGGACATCGCCAATGTGCATTGCTCTCCGTTAAGGCCCAATTTGTCAGCAATTGAGCGTTGCAAGAAAGAAAGTTGGCTTTGAGAATCCAATATGGCTTGAACCTTGGCTTTGTCCCCGGCCTCATTCAACACGTATGCAGTGACCGTGTTGCATAAAACTTTATGTATGGGCTTGTACGTTGATGATGGCGATAAGTGGTGCGAGCTCGGTAACGTATTAGAAGTATTCACATCTGTGGTAGCCAAAGTAGTCGCCGAGGATTCGAGAGCCGTTTCGCGAATAAACTTGCAATGTAACTTATTGTGCACTGTACACGGTTTCACCACCTTGCATTGTTTGGGTAAATGGCCAGGTGTTAAACATAATGTGCACAACTTGTGTTTTGTGATCGCCTGATTGACTTTCTTCCGTGTCACAGAAGCCGCCTTCAATTTGTGACAATCGATTCCCCGCTTGTGGGACTTGGAGAAACAGAATGGACATATGGATGTTTGGGGGTCTTGATTTGGAGCCAAGGTTGAAGTGAAGGACTTTGGCGCTGATGGCTTTGGGCGTTCTCGTTCTCGCGGAATTGGAGATTGGTATGTTAATTTTGACTGTTGTTGGATGACCCAATACAGATCGTCACGGGTTACCTTTGTGCCCAATGGGGCTGTTGGATCTTGTTTAGTGTCCTTAAACTTGATCCAAGCCCTTTGGACTTCATCCGAGAGCTTCTTTTCGCAAATAACGAGGAAAAAGATCAGTGCGACATCATTAGCCCCAAGATTGAGCCCTCGAAGACTTTCGTCTGTAGCCATCATTATTGTTTGACTTTCCCTCATGCTTTTGGGATTATTTTGCATACGTGGCATATCCAAAAGGTTTTCGACTACAGCACGCACATATACGTGTTTGTCCCCATACATAGTCTCCAGATGTTCTAAAGCCCTCTCGTAATTTGAATCGATGTCACTGAGAGATGCAATGACGGTGTTGGCCTCACCTGTGAGCACTTTGCGAAGTTCTTGCAACTTTTGAGTGTCAGATCGGCCCAAATTGTCCAAAGTGGTTTCAGCATTTTTCCATGCTGATCGAAATGGTTTGTACAGAATCACATCCGTACCACTGAAGATGGGCACTACTTTGGTAACGTCGAAGTTGGCACCAAACACACGTGCAAAGTTGAAATGCCCAGGACCTTTGCTCTCGGGACTTGGGGTCGAGGTTTCCCCCTGAAGAGTTAGGCTCTCCACTCTGGCCTCTAATTGGAGAAGGTTGTCTTCATACACATCCATGAAATCCCGGTCTTCTTCCTCTGAGGTTTGGAGATACACCTCCATGGCATATTGATTCAATTTGCCAATTGCTGCTTTCGTGGAAAGCAAAATTCTTTCCAAACTGGCGTTGGTGGCAAGAGAGGACTTGTCGGAAGGATCCGTAGCAGCGGCCTCACTGTTGTCGACGATGGTTGTTGCTTTGTGGAGTATTCGGGTGAAAACTCCTTGTGCATAGGATCGCTTTTTCTTCAACTCTCCAATTTCGGACGAACTAGCACTGGGTGCGATCTCCTTACTGGTATCTTTCCTAGATTCCATTTTTGAGGTTGGTTTGCGTTGAAGTAAAAGATCCAATTGATTCTGCTTGGTCGGACTTTTATCCATACCCAAAAGTGTGGACTGTAATACTAAGTGTGGTTTTGTTCACCCCAATTTCTTGATTCAAACGACGCCTTTTTTGCAAAGCGTTGTTTTGGCTAAGTTGATCAATGCAGAAGGCTTGGGTTAACGAACAAAGGATTGGGGTCAAAAACTATGACCCCAACGCTTCCCCACGTCCCAAAGGAGGTTGAGGTTTGGGTGTGGCTTGGTAACAGAGTGTTAAGCCTGTTCTTGGATTTTACGTTGTGGTAACGAGGAATATCAAAGTGTCACTAAATGTCACTGTAAGTATCTTTCATTGTACAGAGTCTTAGCGGTAAGCACCGAAGAAAATAGCCCCGGAGTGTCTCGAAGGACCATGTACAGAGCGTCACGATCGACGACCAAAAACACACGTCTGAACGTTTGTAGCGGGTTGAAACAACTGATTTATTCAAGGGAAAAACTATCTGCAACACTGAGAGAAATCTAACTACAAAGAAACTGTAAAGTGTTTGATGATAATGAAAGGACACGATTCCAATACTCGGAACAAACACTTTCAGACGACGAAGAGACATTGAATTTGTGGTCCAAAAATTGAAATGGATCATGGAAACAGAAAAGATAGGCAAAATAACAAGCAAAGCTCAAATATTGTGTTGGTTGATCAAACTTCTCAAGTAAAGCGAGTTTATTATGGAAGATCAAATTACTAACATAAAAATCATATCATGTATTTTTCTTGATCTTTTTCAATTGAGATCACTCTCAGACAATGAACAGACATTGAATTTGTGGTCTAAAAATTAAAATGGAACATGGGAACACAAAAGATCCGCAAAATAATGAGCAAAACTCAAGTAGGTATTGGTTGATCAAGCTTCTCGGGAAATAGCGATTTTATTATGGGAGATCGATTTTTGGAAAATCATTTCACATGTATTTTTCTTGATTTCTGATGCATGAAAACACTCTCATACAACGAACAGACATTGAATTTGTGGTTAAAAAATTAAAATGGAACATAGGAACACAAAAGATTGGCAAAATAACGAGCAAAACTCAAATATGGTATTGGTTGATCAAGCTTCTCGGGTAATAGCGAGTTTATAATTGGAGATCAAATTTTGGAAAATAATTTTTGGGATTTTTTTTTTATTCCATTGAGCTCTCAGATGACAAAATGACATTCAATTTGTGGTCCAAAAATTAAAATGGAACATGGGAACACAAAAGATAGGCAAAATAACGAGCAAAACTCAAATATGGTGTAACCGCAGATTCTCTGCGTTTGATCACTTTGACATTATCCAAGGAGTTTGCGTTGGTCAGCTGGTTTTGATTCTAGAAATTGATTTGAAGAATGTGTAGGTGCTTCCCAGATTCACGAATTAAACCACTAAAACTGTTGTACTAAGTGCGTCTTATTTATGATAGAAACCCTGTGAATCTTAGGTGAGTGGATTTACATCGTTTAATTCACCGTCAAGGAACCCAAAGTCGTGACTAAACTTATCGCTTGCCCATTATTCTCACGATGAAGAAGCGGCAAGCTGTCCGCAGTTACGGCCTCGAAGAATCGGTTGGAGGAATTACTTTCTAATAGCGACGATATCGACGTGACGAAAGCAGAATTAAAACGGTACAGACGATTGCTTGATGAACTGGAGCGGGAGTGTCAAGAGTTGGGCCACACTCTCGATTCTCAAGAAGAAAAAGATGATCTAACGTCATGGTGTCAAAGAAACCTCGACTCAAAAGTGGAATACCTTAAAACGGCGGAAGAAGCGCTTGTCAACCAAGAAATCCGGGAGGAAGATAGTGCTTCAAACGTGTCCAGTAAGTCAATAACATCAGGTTCCGTTGTTTCGGCTAGGGTTCAAGCCACCATTCGGCGGAGGGAGCTTGAACTCGAGCTTGCTTTCAAGAAAAAGGTTAAGGATCTTGAGCTTCAGCAGCAGAAGATTGAAGCAGCTGCGAAATCCCTTGCCGATCAAAAGGAGTTCTTGTCCATCGAAGAAGCCATTGAGAAGGAGAGTATGAAGGAAGCGGAACTCTCTTCCCTGGAGGACTGTCCTTTTCCTCAACCACTACGTGAGTCAAACCAGGAACCCCTGAAAGGGGTGGACACGAACTCCGATTTTTGAAAAAATGGTATGAGGCCGAGGTTATATTTTGAAACAATGTCATTCATTCCTTATTTACGAGTAAAACTGTTGAACATGCATCTTGAAAGAATTCAGTCAAACTTTTTGTGTTAATATTTATTGACTAATTGTTCTTCACCTTGGTTTTAGAGGTAGCAGCACTCCTTTTACTCGTCTCATGAACGTTTGACATTCAGCTCTCCAAAGGATTTCAGTCCTCTTAACAATCAGGAAAATACATAGATGGAATCTTGCTTCACCCAATAGTCCAACTTTTGTGAAACAATGCTAAATAGAAGTATCTGTGGTGATATCTGGAGGGTTACTCCTCTCCCATCCTCATCAGCACCTCCACGACGCAGGAACCATTTCTATAGGAAAATGAAGGAATGAGAATAGTCTCATTTTGAAACAAGATGGAGTCCAAGTCGGAGATGTTGTTGGTTGTAACTATTGAAGGGCACTTTTGACGGTTCTGGATCAGATCAGCCATCTGATCCGGATTGGAATTGGAACAAAGGCAATCACGACGTCCTTGAGACAAAATAAGTGAAAAACATGAGGATTAAATCCTGGATTGTGGATTTGATTGAAAATGTTTCAAGTCTTGGGGCTCAAGAAGGTCAGGACCACGCAGGACTGGGGCTAAGGGTCTTCAGGACCAGAGGATCATGTCTTTTCATTGCAGGGATAGGCTCTACGTGCTTGATAGGGTTTGATTGATCTTCTTAGTTCTTAGATCCCTTTGTCCAGGAATTAACAATCAAATTGAGTCAAAAAATCCACACAATTCAATCTTGGTGGGAGCATTTCATTCTCAAGACTTTGAGAGGGTCCTTGTAATCCGCGTTAGATTGTCAGATCACCAGATTGGGCTGACTGAGTCGAAAGGCAAATCAAAATATTGAGCCCATCCATTGCTAGTAGGCACACCTGATATGTTTTGAGTTCATCTTAATTTGTTCTTCATTTGATGGAATTCTTGACACTGAGGACTTCTTTCTTTGTTTTATGTGGACCTTAATGCGAACGCAGATTCCTCTTGGAAAGGAACCAAATTTACCCCAGAAACTCTCCTCCGAATCAAAACGGGGATTTTTATCGCGCTCATCCATTAGACAACTTGAACAACCTAAGAATATCTTACCTGTCCTTGAATTATCCTGAACTAAAAGACACAACCATATATAAAAGAAATTCGAGGATGGAACATCATTTATAGAACAATGCCAAGGTGACAAAACCTAAAACAAACTTGATTTCATACAAAGTTTGGCATGTGTTAGTTAAGTTCAGGATAATACATGGATGGGTTCAATTGTAAGTTCAAAGATATTAATAAGTCGTTCAAATCGGATAATAGATAAGCTCGGAAAAGCCCGCTATTTTGTTGTTGATAATTCAAGGAATGGTAAGATATTCTTAAGTTGTTCAAGTTTTGTAATGGATGAGCGTAAAGAAACTCCACGTTTTGGTCCGTGGGAAAGTTTGTTCTTAATCCTTTTGCTGAGAAGAGGAATTTGGGCTCAGATTCCGGTCCATATTCGTTCTTTTTGCTTTAGTTAGGTCTATCACTTCCGAAGGTTGTAGCCGGTAACCTAGTCATCATCAGATTTGATTTGATCACTTTGATCGTCATCTTGAAGAAAAGACACCTTGTGGGGGGGTTCATTCGCACTCCATGATGTGGTCATTCATTCATTCACTATTTCATTCACTCGTTCTTGGCTGAACTTAATGTCTTCGAAACACCCACATCAGACTGATTTTGGGGCGTGGGGTTGACCTTTACCAAGGCTAGGACTTGGCTGGACCCGCTTGAAACACAGAAAACCCCGATTGGCGCACTATCTTTTGGACTCTTGGTCGATTTCCGTTTGATTTTCCACTCCCAACATGGCCGTTTGTACTTCTTGTTTACTTACGAACTCTCCGAACTCTCGGCCTCATCCGTGTGAGGTTGCGAGCTAGGAAATTCCGCGAGTTCGTATCCAGTATTTATACTATTATATAGGTTATCCCTGGTCAAACGCAAAGCCGTCAAATGAACGAGGGCCCTTTGATGGTTCTCATCTTCATATTGAAAACGTACTTGGCCGCCTCTTAAATGTTCAATTACAGTCTACATTGCCGAAGCGAGAGATGAGGCCACACTCAGGAAGTTTGCTCGATTATCAAACCTTTCTTAAAGCATTTGAATTTCAAGTACAAAAAAAGGCCATGGATGACGACGAACGACTGGGATTCTTGCTGCAATACACCGAGGGCGTGGCTCACTAGCCGATAAAGCCTTGCATCTTTTCAAGTCCAGCGAAAGGATTCAAGGAAGCAAAATGGTTGCTTCAGCGCGAGTATGGCAACGCTTTTCGGATTTCAAGTGCTTTCTGGGAACAATTGAACGAATGGCCAACAGTGAAAGAAGACCCAAGAGATATAAAAGCGTTCGCAAGGCTCCTTCAAAGATGTCGAACGGTAATGATGGACTTGGGTACCGTTGGCCCTTTTGGTGATCCGAGCAGCCTTTTGAAACTTATGGCGAAGTTACCTTCAAACTGTCAACGGACCTGGCGCCGCAGGGTTTTGACTATTGAAAAAGAAGAGAGAAGAGAGGCCAGTTTTAATGACTTCGTAGCATTGGTCAAAGACACCTCAGAGGAGTGGAATCATCCGATCTTTGGATTAAAGAAAGATGAGAAGCAAGCCTCTCCAAATCTACAAGATCAAAAGAATAAGTCCTTTGCCTTAGCAACGACGGGATCTGGCGGTCCTTTCCCTGAAGTAAATGGTTCGGAGCGATGTTTGTTCTGTGATAAGCATCATGACATGAGCAATTGTGAAGCAGCAATGATCCTGCCTGTGGAGAAGAGAAGGCTAAAGCTAAACGGTCGTTGCTTTGGGTGTCTCGGTCTTGGGCACTGGTCGAGAACTTGCAGGCGACGAAGAAGATGCAAAACTTGTGGCAAAGCTCATCCCTCAATATTACATTATGATCAGACTTCGGTGCGCGCTGATCTACAGGGTGCGCCACTTAAAATCGGTCATGAAGAATTGCTAATTAAAGGGAACTGAGTGGTCGAATCAAAAAGCCTTTGCTACAAATGTTATTGATTGCAACAATATTTAACGGATCTATTACTAAGTTATTCGACATTGAGGCCCTTGCTTTTAACCACGGTCTCGAATCTCCTCTCTGCACATGAGCAAATGATCCGCACTTGCTCTGCTGGATTTTAGTCCATGCAACCTGGGAACCCACATTTTTTGAACCTTTACTCCCCACCTTTTTCTCCAGAATGGCCTAAATAGAAAAGTTCTTGGATTCAGATCTGGTTAATTTCGCTTCAAGAAGCCTTGAATCTATGCTCCTCACAGACAAATCTTGCTTGAACAATGTCAAGATCTTTTTACGAGCTTTTTTTTTTTAGTTGCCTTTTTTTCTTGCTGAAACAGCTAGAGTCCCTAATTCCCTCAAAATAATAAGTGATTGGCCTTTGAGCTGGATTTGGGGGGCATTGCTGGCCGTTATCAAACCTCTGTCCGATTTCAAGTGGCGCTCCCTGTACTTGGTGATGAGTCTCAAGTAGAATCACAAGTAACCAACGTTAATGTAAGAAGTGTACAGGTGGATCGCATGGAAAAGGAGAGACCCTTTGGTCCTGCCATTGCAGTAGCTCTTGTGCCAATCAAAGTAAGGCTTGGTGGAAGCTCAAGGGTTATCACCATTTACGTTGCTCAAGACCCATACAGCACAGATTCATTCATAAGAGAGGATCTAGCCTCCAAACTTGAAGTTATTGGACAACCAGTTCAGATTTCGCTGACTTCTATGGGAAGAGATCAGAGTCGATTTTCAACGCAAGTGGTGCGAGGACTGGAAGTCATGGATTTGGACGAGACAAACGTAATTCAGTTGCCACCTACGTTTACTCACAGAAACTTGCCTGTAAGTCGCGAGGATATTCCCTCTAGAAGTCAAGTGGAGGCATGGGATCACTTGAAGGACATTCCAATCCAATCTACGGAAGCAGGAGTGGGCATCCTCATTGGGATGAACTCACCTGAGGCTCTGCGTCCATTGGATATTGTGGCTAGCAAAGATCATGAACCTTACGGCGTAAGGACAAAATTGGGTTGGACCATCCATGGCCCATTGGGGGCATCAACAATCAATCAAAAGTGAATCGGATAAAAATAGAGGAGTGCGAAATTCATGACATGCTGAAGCAAATGTGTGACCACAATTTTCCGGACGCTATTGGCGGGTCATCCGTAGGCAAATCGGTAGAAGATAAGAAATGGATAACCATGGTCGAAGATAGTGTTTGCATCCGAGATGGGCACTACCAAATTTCTCTTCCCTTTCGGAATCCAAGGTCAGCGTTACCTAACAACAAAATTTAAGCTCAAAGACGGGCAGAGCATCTGAAAAAAGGGTTTGAGCGAGATCGGAAGTTTGGAGCGGATTATGTCAAATTCGTGGGCGAAATGATGGAAAAACAATACGCAGAAAGAGTGCCTCGTGGGAGCAAAGCTGCCGGCAGCAATGGGAGCGAAATCTTCTATTTGCCTCATCACGGTGTTTATCATCCACGTAAGCCGGAAAAAAATACGCGTTGTTTTTGATTGTGCAGCAAAGTTTAAAGGGGTATCCTTGAATTCAAGCCTTATGCAAGGCCCTGATTTAACCAATACCTTGCTGGAAGTTTTGCTGAGGTTTCGCCAGGAACGGGTTCCCTTTGTGGCGGATATTGAGGCGATGTTTTTTCAAGTTAGGGTGCCCGAAAAGGAGCGTGATTATTTGAGGTTTTGGTGGTGGCCAGGTGGTGATACCAGTAAACCCCTGGAAGACTACAGGTTAACGGTGCACTTATTTGGAGCCTCAAGTTTGCCAAGTTGTGCGAACTTTGCATTGAAGAAATGCGCCACTGATAACGAGAACCAGTTTTCCAAAGAAACAAGAATGACCATAGAAAGAAATTTCTACGTTGATGATCTTCTTAAGTCCGTGCCCACTGTCCAAGAAGCACTCCGCCTCCAAAAGGAATTAGTCTCCTTGTGCGCTTCAGGGGGTTTTACGCTTGACAAGTTCGTTTCAAATTCGCAGAGGGTTTTGAACACCCTTGACGAAAAAGTGAAGGCAAAATCCATTAACAATGTTGATCTTAAAAGAGACGGTCCAGTGGATAGAACCTTGGGCGTGTCGTGGAATATTTTGAACGATTCGTTCATATTTCACATACCAATAACGTCGGGCCCAATCACTCGGAGGCGCGTTCTTTCGGTGATAAATTCGGTGTATAATCCATTGGGTATGGTTGCGCCAGCAGTGCTGCCTGTCAAACTTGCCTTCAGAGATATTTGCGTGGGGAAGAAGTCCTCGTGGGATGAGGTAATTCCTGCGGACGTTGCTAGACCTCTTGAAGAATTAGTCGGGAAACTTGAAGAACTGAAGACCCTGAAGCTTTCTAGGTGTTACAAACCAAAAGGATTCAATAACCTGAAATCATATTAACTCCACCATTTCTCGGATGCAAGTGAAAAAGGCTGCTCCACTGTCTGTTACTTACGAATGGTAACAAGCCAGAATAAGGTTGCCGTGGCATTCGTTTGGGGAAAGGCTCGAGTTGCTCCGGTCAAGACAGTGTCGATTCCAAGGCTGAAGTTGACAGCAGCGGAACTCGCAACTAAACAGGATTCAATGATCAAGAGGGAGTTCGAGTTCGAGAAGACTACGTTTTGGACAGACAGCACTACTGTTTTGCAGTATATTCACAATCAAGACAAAAGATTCCACACGTTCGTTGCAAATCGTCTGACGTTAATTCATGAGGCCAGTGTAATCGATCAGTGGCGTCATATACCGACGACCATCAATCCAGTGGATGATGGTTCAAGAGGTATAAGTACTACGTCCCTTGTTTTCGACTCTAGATGGCTATACGGGCCGCAGTTCATGAACGATTCAGTGTCAAGTTGGCCTTCGACCCCAATCCTCGGTTGTTTAGCCGACACTGATGAGGCTGTTAAGAAGAGCGTAAAGATATGTGCCATTAGTGAACAACATAGCTTAATTGAAGTTCTGGCATCAAGATGTGGAAGTTTTCTGAAACTCAAAAACGTCGTTAAAAGGGTTGCAAAGGCCGTAAACATACGAGTCGGCGGTGGTTTAAGAAATGCTCAAACGACGGAAGAGTTTAAGTATCCCATAGTCTTGCCCAAAGGATCTACGGTTTCCCGGTTGGTTGTTCGAACCGCCCACAAGGAGGCGGGGCACTTGGGCCGGGAATATGTGCTTTCGAGTTTACGCCAAAAGTTTTGGGTACTGGGCGCGAATGCTCTGGTCAGAAAGGAGCTCAATGAATGTGTAGTGTGCTAGAAAGTGAAGTCAAGGGCAATGCAGCAATTTATGTCAGACCTACCGGAAGACCGCGTTTCACCCAGTTTGCCGTTCGAAAACACAAGTGTGGATTACTTTGGCCCATTTCTCGTGAAACGGGGACGGGCAACCGAGAAGCGATACGGGGTTATATTCACATATTTGGCAACAAGGGCCGTTCACTTCAAAGTAGCCCATTCCCTAGACGCCGACACGTTTTTGTCGGCCTTGCGAAGATTTGTGTCAAGAAGAGGACGTGTCAAACTCTTGAGATCCGACAACGGGACAAACTTTCATGGTGCTAACAAAGAGCTGCGTCAAGAAGTGGAAGCACTTGAGAAAGAGGGTGTTAGGAGAGCCATTGATAATTGTGGTATCGACTGGAGGTTCAACCCACCCGGCGGTTCACACCATGGAGGCGTCTGGGAAAGGAATATCCGCACTGCTCGTTAGATATTTGTAGCGGGTGAATGGCCACCCTGTTGGTTGGCGGGAAGCATTCGTGAGCAAACTGGAAGAAGGAGAGGAGGCGGAAGATTGACTAAAAAATCGTTTT
>JAAGOF010000268.1:270666-304941 GCA_010645155.1 Tigriopus japonicus
TGTAATGAGATCTAAACAATATGGCCCTGTCGCTCCTTTTGCCTACGACACGGCTCTTGGGTGGGCAGTTGTGGGTTTTCTCTGCCCATTCAATTCCAACCACCAATCTGAACACACGCGCGTGATGCAAACAGCGGCAGCCCATGACCATTTTCGGGCTGCTCCTGTCTTTGCTACGAACGCATCTCAAGTCGACCTCTCTGAATTAAATCAGTATTCCGCACCTGCAACCGCACTGGATAGAGATGTGTTCTTTCGAATGCCAGATGATGAACAAGTCGGGTTTTCTCAAGATGATCGACGATTTTTAGAGGTGGCAAGGCAGAGTCTTGAAGTGAATGAAGACGGGTTTTTGTCTTTAAAGCTGCCGTTTAGAGATCAGGATCCTCAACTCCCAAACAATAAAGAACCTGTCAGGCGCCGCAGCATTGGAACACTCAATCGCATGAGGAAGGACCCCGAGATGCTTGCGGAGTGTCTTTCTGCAATGGGGAAAACAATTGCGACCAGAAAAGTAGAAGTGGTACCAGAGAGCGAACTCGTCACTACTCCAGGCAAAGCTTGGTGGATCCCTTGTTTTGCTGTGAGACATAAGAAGAAGGGCAAAATTAGATTGGTTTTTGACAGTTCAGCGTCCTATATGGGTACGAGTCTCAACAACAACCTGATTCAGGGCCCTGATCAGGGCAATAAACTTAGCGGGGTGTTGTCTCGCTTTCGAAAGGGAAGAATCGGTTTCTCTTGCGACATTGAGGCCATGTTCCATATGTTTTACGTACCCAAAGAGGACAGAGACTTCATGCGCTTTTTCTGGTTCAAAAACAACAACCCAGATGAACCAGTCATCGAGTACCGTGCTCTGGTACATATATTCGGCAATCGGCCGAGTCCTGCAATAGCGAACTTTGCGCTGAGGGCGTCTTGTCATGGGGATGATGTTCCAGACAGAGCAAGGAAGTTCATCAACAATAACTTTTATGTCGACGATGGTTTGGGTAGTGCGGATAGTGTTGACGAGGCCGCCGAAACCGTGAAAGATGCCAGAGCAGTCCTTCAGCGATTCAACATTCGGCTGCATAAAATTGTGGCTAGTGATCCGGGCGTTCTGAAATTCTTCCCACCGTCGGAGATTGCGGATGGAATCAAATACTTGGATTTTGATTCGAGCTCGATGCAACCAACCTTGGGAATTTGTTGGGATCCCATCGAGGACGATTTAAGTGTCCAGTCGAGTGTGCCAGATCGCCCGTTCACAAAAAGAGGAATTCTCGGCGTCGTGAACACGCCTTACGACGTCATTGGGTTTGTGAGCCCAGTCGTTTTGGGTGGCCGATTGTTGCTACGACGCATGATACCCCCAAAGTCGGATTTACCTGACGACCTCAAGCCTTTGGGTTGGGACGACCCGCTCCCAGAACGATTCAGACGAGAGTGGGATGAATGGAAGCTGTCTCTGGATCAACTTAACTGCATTAAGATACCACGCTTTCTCGGGTGTGGAATGCTTTTGGCTGATCTGTGTAAGGAAATATTTGTCTTTGCGGACTCTTCTCAGGACGCAATTGGAGTCGTGATATATCTTAAGTCGTCAAAGGATGGACATGTCTCCGTGTCTTTTGTGAGAGGAGAGTCAAAGGTTGCTCCAAGACAAGCGAAATCGATTCCTAGATTGGAACTATGCGCCGCCTTGAGGGCCTCACAATTATTGACCGAGGTTTTAGTGGATTTGGACATGGGTTTTGACAACGTTTACCTGTTTTCTGATAGCCTAGTTGTTTTGGGATATGTCAGGAATCAAGAACGGAGATTCTCAAGATACGTCACAAGACGGGTAGAATTGATCTTGAACGTGTCGAAGGCAAGTTCGTGGCGTTATGTACCCACTGACAAGAACCCGGCGGATATCGCTTCCAGACCTTGTGACCCCAAGACATTATTAAAATCCGAATGGCTAACTGGACCTGCGTTTTTAAGGGAGAACAAACTGCCAACATTTGAGGTGGAGCCTTTACCTGTTTGTGATCTCCCCGAGTATGAAGATCCGGCCTGCGTAACGCTAAAAGTTAAGACTAACGTCAAGTCAACTAGTTCATGGTCTACATTCATTGAACGTTATGGAAGGTGGGAAGTCATCATCACCAAAGTGTCTAGGATCGTACAAAGGCTACTTTCATTCCAAAAAAGAGTTCAACGAATATCAAAAGGTTCCCAAGGACAAGAATTCGAGTTGGACTCTCTCAGGGCGAGGGCGATGGCCCAAAATATTCTTATCAAGGATGCTCAAGAGCAGGCGTATTATAGCGAAATTGCTCTCTTGTCACAGGGAACTGATCTGCCCTCTACTCATCGTTTGGTTCCATTGGCACTCTTCTTGGATGATGACCAAATTCTACGAGTCGGTGGACGGCTTCGAAATGGAGATTTCCCAGCTGATTTTCGACACCCGGTGCTTCTTCCTGCTAAACATCCTTTGAGTCAATCGATTCTGCTCCACTATCATCGTGAATGCCGACATCAAGGCCGTCATGTCACGGCTGGTGCGGTTCGTGCTGGGGGTTTCTATGTTGAAAAGGGCGGGTCGAGCATCAGAAAACTCGTTGGATCTTGTGAACTGTGTCGTCGACTTAGAGCTCCACTGATGGACCAATATATGGCAAACCTTCCGATGGATCGCTTGGAGAGGGTTGCGCCGTTCACCAACTCTGGCTTGGATGTATTCGGTCCGTTTCAAGTTTCAGAGGGGAAAACAACCAGATCTCGACCAGGAAGCGTGAAGATTTGGGTCCTTATCTTTACTTGTCTTACTTCAAGGGCCATTCACGTGGAACCACTGCCTGGCCTTGACACCTCTACGTTCAGGAACGCTTTCCGGCGTTTTCTCGCAATTAGGGGAAGATGTACCCGTCTCAGAAGCGATCGGGGAACGAATTTCGTGGGCAGTGCTAATCAAGATCTCGACTTGACCGCATTGCAAGCCGACCTTCAGAAGAGGGGCTGCACTTGGGCGTTTAACCCGCCGGACGCTTCTCATTTCGGGGGCGTGTGGGAACGGAAGATCGGTCAAATAAGACGATGTATGGACGCAACATTGTTGTTGGGAGGACCAAGGCCGTTGACCAAAGACGAATTCTACACCCTGATCCAAGAGGCGGCGGCGATTGTAAATTCGACTCCTCTTTGGGAGGTTTCCAGTGACCCGAACGATCCTCTCCCAATATCTCCCGCATCCCTCCTGACCCTTAAAGAAGAACCCTACCAAATCCAACTCGATGTCTTCGACGAACGTGACTGCAATGCCTATGGGCCACGTCGATGGCGGCGCGTTCAGTACCTTTTGGATCAATTTTGGGTACGATACCGAACAGGATACTTGCAAACCTTGCAAGAACGAAACAAGTGGGTGAAGAAGAGAAGCCTGGAGAAAGGGGATCTTGTTCTCATGCGATTAAAAAACGTGAAGCGGGGATTGTGGCCCTTTGCCGTGGTCGTTAAGCCATTGCCAAGTCCGGACGGCTTGGTGCGATCCGCTCTCATTGAAGTTGCAAAAGACGTGGGAAGTGGCAAACCTTGCAAAATTACTCAATATGAACGACCCGTTTCAAGCTTGGTCTTCCTTGCCTCTACAAATTCGAGCGAATCGAAGTAAATTCGGCCGTTTACGGCCGGGTGGGGAGTGTAGCGGGTGAATGGCCACCCTGTTGGTTGGCGGGAAGCATTCGTGAGCAAACTGGAAGAAGGAGAGGAGGCGGAAGATTGACTAAAAAATCGTTTTTACCACTACCGTTGTTTTTGTGATAAAACTTGAATAAATGAAAAGTGAGTTAAGACTACGGAAACGCCTACGTATTTAGACTATCGCGGGCCGCTCCGGACAGTAAAAACGACCAGTGAGTGATCCGTTCCCTCGTCATCAGGCGAGCCACACGCTCGATTCGGCTCATTCTCGCATCTCAGGATGTCTTTGAATGGGGCCAGGAATATCTCCGATGCCCGCTCCAACAAGTCGTCGAGGACACCACAGCCCTCTTTGCCCAGCCTCCACGCGGATTTGGCCCGCACTCGTGACCTCCTCGAGGCCAAGGTATCGGATGGGCTCGAGGCTTTGGATTCGCCGGACAAGGTTCAGCACGCGGCGGAGGAATTAAAGGTTGCCAAGAATAATTTTCAACGGTTATCTCTGGCGGTGACGGACAAGCTCGTCAAAATTGGATCTCTCCAAGAGGCAGACGAATATGTTCTCGAAAGAAGAGATCTTTTGAATCAGATTCGCCTACGACTGGCCAAGTTGGCCAATCTCAAACTCGAACTCGGAGGTTCTGAGTTGGCGGTTTCGATTTCCGGTTGCTCAGAGTCTCGTCAGTCTCTCACCACCTCATCCATTGAGAGGCGGCGACTGTACAAGGAATTGAAGGAACAAGAAGCAATTAGCGAGATTCAGCAACAAATAGAGTCAATTGAAATGGGTGCCAAAGAGATCAAGTTGCGACAGGAAATGGAATTGAGCCTTCGGGAGGAGCAAGTGAGAACTTCCACATGCATTAACCGATGAAAGTTTGTGTACGTTAATGTGTGAGGTCGAGGGTATAATGAACAACAGGCCCCTCAACACGTCTTCTCAGGATCCTCAAGATTTGGAGGCTCTGACCCCTAACCATCTATTACGATTGCGTGGGGGGAGATGTATACCCGTTCCGAGACATGATCGAAATAACATATACCCGAAATCGATAAACAAATCCAATGCATAGCAGACCAGTTCTGGCTGCGGTGGAAGAAAGAATAGTTGTCTAGCTTGAGATGTCGGCAAAAATGGAGATCTGAATCAAAAAACTTAAAGAAAAACGACCTGGTTTTAACGGTGGACAACAATTTACCCCGAAATGAATGGCTGATATGACCCATGATGATAAATCATCATGGTATGATCGAATATATTTTCTTCTCAAACAGTTTTTCCGACACACGAATTTTTTCGACTGGCGGCAGAATACGGAACCCTTTAGTTGCATGAGTAATTTTACTAATGTTGCGTTTGATTAAAAGTTGCGTCCGTTCGAATCATTAAAAAAGTAATCGAGTAAAACAGTTTGTTCGAAAACTAAATGGAATCCCAAAATATATGTAATTAATATTGATTTTCATTCTTGTACTGACTAAGTTCAATCAATCACAAATCACAATCATCAATTGCGATCTAAATCATTATAAATCAATAATCGCGCCGCCCAAATTGAAGGTGGCAAAAGTCAAATCAAGTATTCAATTGATAGAGAGAACCTGGAACAACAATCTGATCCATTCAACCATAGGCATATTCACCGTTGATTATCGTTCTTGTAAGTGGTTCCCAAGAAAAAGACAACCAAAATAAAGAGGAAGGAAAAAACACAAATGACATTTATCTTACACTATTCCTGACCAACCCATTATTCAAGGGTTGTACAGATCTGCCAACAGTAACTCATTGGTTGATCAAATTTCATATAAACATCAATTATATAAACAATTTTAATCATTTACTCTCTTTACAAGCTGAATATTCCTAAAGATTGATATGGAACTTATAACTCAAGACTTGACGGTTAGAATATCTGAATATTTGTGCATTTCTGGATTAGCTTTGAACAACTTTCAAATCGGGAACTTGCTCCAGATCGTTTTTCAAGATTGATTCAGAAGACCGATTCCGATATCATTCAAAACCAATTTTAATATTTCTCAAGACCAATTCCGGAATTATCCAAGACTAATTTACATGTTGTCTAAGACCGATTCCAATATTATTCACACCCATTTTAGATATTGCCCAAGACTTCGTCAGGAAATACTTTGATAACTTTTTAATTATTCTTGCGCAAGCTTTGGATGGGACTTGGAGAATCTTCAAACCCTTGGGCAGTTTTCAGATCGGTGTTTACCAACTTTCAATCTGGAACTTGTTCAAGAACCATTTGAAAGTTGGTCTTTATTGATTCAGATGTTATTCAAGATTGATTCTGATATTTTGTAAAACCAATTGTGATTTCGTTCATGACCAATCCCGATAATACTGTCTAAAAGTCTAATTTATCTTTAAATCCGTCTTGGACAGTCTCTGAATTGAACTCACAAAAGTTCCACTTTAGAACAATAGCCGGATCAATCTTAGACGATTTTCGTATCGATCTTTCATGACATCCAAATCAATTTTGAACAATATTCGAATCAGTCTTGGATCATGCTACTAAATAATTTGTTTTAAGTTTAGATGGAAATTACTAAACACTTAAACATTTGTTTCTTATCAATGGAAGCAATTGCAGCAGCTTTTAATTTGGTACACCTAAAACATCACTTATACTATCTTTTTCAAAAGAGTGTATAAGGATCTAGTATCATTTTGAACTGTTAAGACGAAACATACCAAAACTTATTCTTTTTAGAAAATAAAAAAATACATTTGCTTGGGAATTTAAGTTTTCATATACCACGAGCGTTGGGTAATTGATAGACAAGTTCATTCTCAAAATACACCAGCAGCTGATTATCATATTCTAAATCATATTCAATTCAACAGTTTCTTGAGTTAATTCTATTAGACTTAAGTTACCAAAAGAAATTGTTTTTTAGTTATATAACTTTTCATCTAGACCTGAGTTAGTTTCATTTCAAAGTTGTTCCTCGTAGTTTTCTGGGTCAGAAAAGTTTCATTTGCATAGTTTTGGGACATTTCATAAAAGATTCATACATATTTTTTCAGTACAACGGGATAATAACGAACTAATCTTTAGATCTTCGGATCGGTCTTGGTCAATAATTGAATGGCCTTGGAGAATCTCCGAACCGGTCTTGAATAATAATCAAATCGGTAAAGTCAGTATAAGATTGAAATATCATGATCAATTATATCAATTATTCCATTACCAATTCTATATCAATTTAGATTCCATTCATGTGTCGGAAAAAACTGTTTCACTCGATTACTTTTTTTTAATGATTTGAAGAGACTATTATTACGCAACTTTTAAACTAACGCAACATTAGTAAAATTACTCAAGCAACTAAAGGGTTCCGTTTTCTGCCACCAGTCGAAAAAAATCGTGTGTCGGAAAAAGTGTTTGACTACCACATTTGAGCTTTGCTCGTTATTTTGCCAATCTTTCCTGTACTCATGTTCAATTTCAATTTTTGGACCACAAATTCAATGTCTGTTCGTTGTCTGAGAGTGATCTCAATTAAATAAAACCAAAAAAATCCTGAAATGATTTTTCCAAAATTCGATGTCCCATAATAAACTCGCTATTAACCGAGAAGCTTGATCAACTAATACCATATTTGAGTTTTGCTCGTTATTTTGCCTATCTTTTCTGTTCCCATGTTCCATTTCAATTTTTGGGCCACAAATTCAATGTCTGTTCGTTGTCTGAGAGTGTTTTTATGCATCAGAAATCTATTTTTTTTTGGGGGGGGGGCGGATTTTTCAATACCGCTACAAGGAATGGGATTCCCTGTAAAGAGAGTTAATCATTATTATAGTTTCAATGATTAATGTTTATATGAAATTTGATCTACCAATGAGTTACTGTTGGCAGATCTGTACAAATCAAGAAAAAATCATGAAATAATTTTTTGACCACAAATTCAATGCCTGTTCGTTGTCTGAGAATGATCTCAATTAAATGAAATCAAAAAAATCCATGAAATGATTTTTCCAAAATTCGATGTCCCATAATGAACTCGCAATTACCCGAGAAGCTCGATCAACCAATACTATGTTTGAGTTTTGCTCGTTATTTTGCCAATCTTTGGTGTTCTCATGTTCCATTTTAATTTTGGACCACAAATTTAATGTCATTTCGTCATCTGAGAGTGATCTCAATTGAATAAAATTAAAAAAAATACAAGAAATGATTTTCCAAAATTTGATCTCCCATAATAAACTCCCTATTAACCGAGAAGCTTGATCAACCAATACCTTATTTGTGTTTTGATCGTTATTTTGCCAATCTTTCCTGTTCCCATGTTCAATTTTAAGTTTTGGACCACAAATTCAATGTCTGTTCGTTGCCTAAGAGTGTTTTCATGCATCAGAAATTAAGAAAAATACAATCCAACTTCAGTGGCCCAAGGGATTTGGCAAGCATTCCAAGAGTTTTCTTCAGTTCAGGCGAGGAGAAGAGGACCCAAGTCCCCTTGGTTCAACTCAAACCATCGAGAACTGAGGGGTCAGATGCTCCAAAAATTGCGAAACGCCAAGACGAGCCAAACACCAGAGATTGGGAGCAATATGCGATTTCAAGGATGGCATATCACAAGTCTCTGAGGAGCGCCGAGTCGGCCCACCAAGGAGTGGAAATGGAGAACCTGCTCTCTTCATTGGCTTCGTCCAGGATGGCGGGCTTGTACAAACGTGCAAGAAAGCCCACCGCCAACTTGGAAATTCCGGTGAGCAAATTCCTCCTCTACTGCTAAGAACTGTTTTCATCGTCATCCGAAACAGTGGTGGAGGAGGTCCAGGGCTGCTTGGAAGAACATTATCCCCTTTTTGCAGCCCTTCACGGAATCCGAGGTGGATGAAGTCTTCAAGAAGAAGAAGAGCAAGGCCCTGTCGACATCAGGGGTTTCTCCCTTCCAACTTGCACTTCTCTGGACCCAAATCCAACCACTCCTTCAAGATCTCTTCAGCCACGCCCTCCAAACATTTATCTTCTCACCAGACTGGATGAAGTCAGGATCTTCATCCATAAGAAGGGGCCCAAGGACATTCCAGATAATCATCGGACCATTGCCTTGGAAAACCCCTTCTTAAAGATGATGTCCACACTCTTAGCTGCCCGCTTCTCTGGATTGGCCGAGGAAAGGAATCTCCTTCCCGAGTTCCAATTTGGATTCCGGAGCAGCCGCTCAACCACCTCAGCAGCCACTCTCTTCTACAAAATCGTGCACGCAAACATCAGCACTAAGAGGAGAGCCTGCGGAAGCTTTGTGGATTTCTCCAAAGCATTCGACAGGGTGGGCTGAACGCGGGTATTCCTCAAACTCCAACTATGGGGAATTCCGTGTTCAATATGTGTCCTGCTGACCAACATCTATGCAGGACTGAAATGCTCCATTTGTTCTGGTGAGGACCTATCCCCCTGTTACTTCACATCAATTGGCCTCCCGCAGGGGGATCCACTATCTTTAATCCTTTTCAACCTTTATGTATCCGACCTGCCCGAAGCTCTTACTCACCAAGGCCCCACCATTAACCACAATAGCATACAATACTTACAATATGCAGACGACCTGGTTCTCTTGACTGATTCAGCCGTGGAATTGCAAAATGCCAACAATGCTCTCCACGGTTATTGCCAAGAAAACGGCCTTCAAGTCAACACCATCAAGGCAAAGGCCATGCTTTTCCATAAAGGTCGTCTGCCTCCCACCTCCTTCCACATCAACAATAGTCCGATTGAAATCGTCAAGTTTTTAAACTATGCCTGTTTCACCTTCACCATCCAACTCTCCTTCACCAAACACCTCAACATCGTAATAACCAAGGCCAGGGCCAGGATCGGATACATTTTCAATAGACTTCTAATTAAGAACCTCCCTCTTCCAATAGTCCTTCAACTCTTCCGGACCTACATAACCCCCATCTTCCTCTACGGCCTGCACCTCTGGCTTCCCAACTCCGCCCAATCCGCCCTCAAATCCGCCGATGCCACCTTCACCAAATTCCTCAAAAGATATCTCTGCGTGCCCCAATATGCCAATAATGCATGGACGCATTTCATATGCGAAACCGAGCCCTTCACCATTGGGCTGGCAAGGTTAGTGTCCAACAGTGTTAGGAACCTGACCTTTCCGGAGGTGATGTCCGGACATTTGCTGTCCTTCCTGGTCAAGGACTTGACAACACCCTATTGTCCTTGGCCCGACATCCCTTCGGAATATTGGCGGTCTCGCACCTTCGTCCGGCCTCCTGCCCAACTCCATCAACGACGGAAACTGACGAAGGATCTGTTCAATCTGACCCACCCCCTCTACTGCAATAACCAAGATTATCATCAAATACCTCTACCCAACTGCATCTGTACTGTCTGTTAATCCCCGCTTCCTTTCTTCCATGTGCACTGAAATGTATTCTAGCCAGCTCATCCGTGATATCACTTTCTAGTCGACCATTTTAACGTTTTTACCAATTGCCATGTTACCATTGCATATATAAAATAGAACAATTATTATTATTATTATTATTATTATTATTATTATTATTATTATTATTATTATTATTATTATTATTATTATTATTATTATTATTATTATTATTATTATTATTATTATTATTATTATTATTATTATTATTATTATTATTATTATTATTATTATTATTATTATTATTATTATTATTATTATTATTATTATTATTATTATTATTATTATTATTATTATTATTATTATTATTATTATTATTATTATTATTATTATTATTATTATTATTATTATTATTATTATTATTATTATTATTATTATTATTATTATTATTATTATTATTATTATTATTATTATTATTATTATTATTATTATTATTATTATTATTATTATTATTATTATTATTATTATTATTATTATTATTATTATTATTATTATTATTATTATTATTATTATTATTATTATTATTATTATTATTATTATTATTATTATTATTATTATTATTATTATTATTATTATTATTATTATTATTATTATTATTATTATTATTATTATTATTATTATTATTATTATTATTATTATTATTATTATTATTATTATTATTATTATTATTATTATTAATAATAATCCATCAGGACGTAGGTAAGCACTGGCCACCCACCTTTTATATGAAGTTGACCGTGGAAACAAGCAGGGTATGAACCTCGGGAGATACTAACGAACAGATGGGGAGAAATAGGAATTCATGCATCATGAAGCTACCCAAACATATACTTGATTTTACATATCCCTTTAGAATGAAATGTTAATTTCATGATGTAGTTCTGTAATCTCAACCAAATATCCTTCTTCATGGATCTTCTCAAAAAACAACTAGATGGCGTTTCTGTGACATTGATTAGCTAGTGCTGTGATTAACAGGGTACCTAATCGATAGGAAATAATAGCATTGGATCGACGATCACTTTCAGTGGGTATAAATGTCATCGAATTACTTAGTGGTTATTTTCATGATAGTAACACTTCCCCAGATATACAGTGTGCATAATACAAATTTTATCTATGTGCTCAGAACGTAAGAATTTGAAACGATTGAAAAGAAATATTAAACTATTATTGCTCAATTGATGAGGAAATTATACCTGATGGTGGTATAAAGCGAACCGAGTATTTTATCAAATAGCATAAAATGGCATAGCAGAACCATTAATTGGGGGCATCTTTTGAGACTGTTTACGATAGGTTTGAACGAGTGATACTCGTTTGCAAGTGAATAATAGTTTTCATGCAAAACGTTGAAGTTACCAGAGAAAGGATTTTATTTTTCATTGGGTACTTTATCAAATCAGAACAATGGCATTGGTTCGCCAGTCGCTTTCCTGTCGGTAGTCATACCAATCCAACCAATACTGGGTAGTGAAAATGAAGGATATGATGTACTGATGGGAACAATCAAGTATCCCAAATAATCAATCAAACAAAGACAAACAGAATCCCCCCAAATAATTACAAATAACAAACAAATTCCAATCAAACAGGAAATAGAAGCTGTTGATAGAGTTAAAAAAGTAGAGTGTCTACAAGCAAGTTCATGTGAATACATGTTATCCTTTTGGCGTTATGGGTAAAACGTTAGGTTAAGATGATAAGACTGGAATTGTCTATTATTGATTTGTATTTTTTACTTACCTTAAGCTTGCAGTATGGAGAAACACTTTTGAACCCATTTGGTTCACTCTATAAAACTACTCTATTATTCAAATGAAGAGAACTGCTAGGGTGACTCTTGTAAGTGAAACAAAATACAAGTTTGAAAAATGGAGTAACAAATTATTGCTATGACTTCTGTTACTGTTTCTATTTTTGAGTCCTAATTTCATACAAATAAATCTTGCCAAAGACATGTCTTAGTTGCTTTCATTATCACTCCTTTCGTAGGTCTATGTAATCAAATGTCCGAATATAGGTCACTAGGCCCAAAACAAGTGCCAGAGTATATGATGATTCTACCCTTGGGGGCTTGGATGGGAAATTTGACTTCGTCTTCAATTCCCAGTGAAATGCAGCAAGTCAGAGTTTTTCTACCTTGAGAAGGGTCCACGATTTGTTAATTTTCGATTGGTCACCTCTAAGTAGTGAAGATTTCAAAACAAACAAGTTTAGTGCGTCAACAAGAAAAGGGAAAGTAACAACCATCAACAACTCATTTTTTTCAAAAATTAAAAAGGACGTGGTGCCTATGTTCAATTGATCCACTGGCCCTCACATCAAACCTCCACATGTTCCCCACCACTTTGCATAGACTCGATCTCGAAATGTTGATCACGAGGACTCCACAAAGCCGACGAGACTTGAACCCATGTGGGGGGTTTAGACCAGGGGTCGGCAACCCCTTTTGGGTCAAGGCTCACGAATTATGTTTCGTATTGTCAGGGGCAAACAGGCATTGGTAACTTCAGGGGCCCACAAATTAGCGATCAAAGAGCTTTGGGCCCACGATATATATAAACTGTACTTATAATATATCCAATGAGACGATGATTCTCGCAATAAACATTATGGAAAATCATTTTTATCGTTAAGGGGCAAAACTTTGTGATAAAGAAAATAAAAAAAACGTTTAAAAATGTCCCCGCCTGTTAGGAGTATAATTTTTAGGACTGAAAAATCCTTGTACCAGCCGCAGTTTTCTTGTGATTTGTCCAAGCCTATTGTCCATGTGCTTGAAATGTGTGCCCTTGTTTTCAAATCGAGTGATATTAATATTTTTTTGTGAAAAAAGTCATATTTTGTGCACTCCTATTTTTAATGTCTACGTCATTTTTGTTGTTTTGTTTCAATCTTTTGCCGTTTTATTACCCTCTTCTTCTATTTTTTCAGTTTTTTGTTTGAGCTTGTTTTATTTTACTATGCACCAAGTTAATGTAAAAATAGTTCATGATGTAAATTAATGAGCGTCTAATAAATCCTCAGAATTAACCAAAGTTAGGGACAATCTATTTTTTGATTATTGATTGCACACGATACTTCACACTAAGGCTCTACAAAACATTATGATGTCAATGTTTTCTTCCCGTGGAATGTGAATATGTCTAAAAGCCATTCATTGTTCATGGAAGATTTTATTTCCTTCTAGAGTTCATATTGGTACATATTGTAAAGAATCTCATGTAACTTACATGAGATTCTTCACATGATTGAACTTTATGTTGCAAAAGTGCACCCATTCTGGTTTGAATGCGGCCATTCAGGCAATTACCCATAAGACACGGGGATGAGAGGCCTAGGATTAGACTAATGAGCCCAAAAATCACTTGGTTGCGCGTTAAACAATTGTCCTTAGAACAAGCATAAACTTCTTTTAAGCCTTTTATTTTGATCACGGTGATTGAGGTACGATATTGTTGGTAAGGCTTGAAACTTGATATTAGGACACATTATTTCAGGGCTGATAAGCTTAGAATGTAGAATTTCTCCCACTTTCGAGTATCCTTTTGGTGTCGAAGAGATTGTTCAAGGAATGCGCAATGTTCCATGGCAGGATCTATCACTTGAGCTGAAAAATTATCAAGATTGGGAATTAAGCAAAGAAACTTATGATTCAGAATACACGAAAGATTGTTAGAAAAGGCTTTGATTGGAATCCAATTTTATTTTCCCTTGACGGCTTGAAACTTCATTTTTCAGCCAGAGAACGTTGTACTGGGAAATTCCATTCTCGTTGCTTAAAACTATACGTACAGGTGTCCTTTTTTGTCTTGGGCAACATTCAAGTCATACAAAGTCATTGATGGAGTTGGGCACGAAGCCGGATGAAGGTGCGCGACCAACGATATTCCAAAGGGATGTCAGGCCAAGGACAATAAGGGTGTTGGCAAGTCCTTGACCGGGAATGACAACAGGTGTCCAGATATCGCCTCCGGAAAGGTTAAGTTGCCAATATACAGTGCGTTCAAGCAAATCGTAGACAATTGATCTTTTCATAAACTCTGTCGACTGCTGCCTGATCCATTAGGAGTACAAGGAAAACATCAAAATGACATTTGTACAGTATTACATGAGCTTTCAGAAAATGTTAATCTCATACACCAAGACCCTCTGGTTGACGAGGTAGATCTTGCCGAAGTCAGTCTTGTTTTTGATGGTGTTCAACATGTTCAAGATGTAGATCTCGGCCAAGAAGTACTGGATATCAGACTTCTTTTGATATATTCTAAAGAACACCTTTGGTTGTCTATTGCCCCAAGTATTACTCTTTTATCCCCATGTCCGTGGTCACTAGGTACAAGAAGGGAAGAATTTCAGAAATTTCCGATCCGTTAACTTAATTTTGAATTTCCCGCTATAATTTAAAAAATCAGCAGCCCTTTTTTTGATTGGATCGTGTAGACCAATCAAAAAGCAGTATTTTCTTGTTTTAAAGTTTTGTTGTCTTTCGTCGCGGTCAAAAGTTATGGAAGCCAAAAGACAGAGAATTGCGGCCCTTTTGGGCGCTGATGTGCCCATCCCCACCATCACCGACAAGGAGAACTGCTCCCGCGCCTTCGTGTACAAGGTCAAGGCCATGATGAAGGACGGCACCGGGTTCAAGAGGAAGAACAGGACTCCGCCCCTGCCCACAAGTCCAACAAGACGCAGAACTGGTGCAAGGTCAACCTGGCGTCCTTCTGGCCCTGATCAATGTGGCCGCCCTCCTCCCCAGACTGCTCTCCGTTGGACTATGGCATCTAGGGCAATGTGGAGAGAAAGGCGTGTCGCACGCCCCACCCAAGTGTCGACGCCCTCAAGTCCTCCGTCAACGACGTGTGGGCCGACATGTCCGAGGACTTCGTCGCCAAGGTCTGCTCCAGCTTCAGGCCCAGAATCACGGCCATGATCGAGGCCGGCGGCGACCATTTTGAAATTTAATGCTGTGAAATATCCCGTACAAATGTCATTAAAAGTGTTTTGTCGTACTCCTTATTGTTCTGGCTGCAGTCGCACATGTTTGTTCAGTAACTAACTGTCTACGATTTGCTTGAATGCACTGTAGTTGGACCCTAACCTTGAATGCTAACTCGGTGGTGAAGGGCTCAGTTTCGCGCATGACATGCGTCCAAGCATAATTGGCCCATTGGGGCACGCTGAGGTATTATCGTTTGAAGAATTTGGTGTAGGTGGCATCGGCCAATTTGAAGGCGGAATTGGTAAGCCCGAGGTGCAGGCCCTAGAGGAAGATGGGAGTGATGATAGCCCGGGCGAGTTGATGGACTATTGGAAGAGTGAGGTTCTTGATGGGCAATTTATTTCCCCAACAAAAATCCATCTTTATTCTGATGCAGTTTTCAAGTTGTAGAGTTGATTCGTGTTGGTGGTATTGTCCTTCATCTTGTTTTCTTGGTAAGATTGTTATTGCTGGGAAAAAGCACGCACGGACAAACCTAATATTTTTCTCCTAATTTGACGCTGCTCCTCCTTTTCCGGTGAGTGAATGTGCAAAACAACTGAGCTCAAAGTGCCGCCCACAACACTTGAAAGCCATTCCCATGGGAAAAGAACTTGTTTTCACAAATGTTCCTCTTTAGTCATATCATATTGCTCATTCATTAAAGTGAGTGAGTTTTTTGAAATAAATCAAGCCACGACATCAATCAAGGCCATTGAAGAATGAATTGCAAAAAATGCTCAGAGGTAGTTTTTGGTCACCATGACCGACAGGTATGTCAAGAGTGAAATTTCAAAATGGGCCATCACTAGTTATTTTGCCCGTAGCTCCCTCTTAATACAAAGCTATGAGTTCCCAAAAAAATATATTCCTTATCTTATGAACTAATTGGATATAACTACCTGTCACTATCCTTAAAATTAATTCTAGTAGATGCAGTTATACTTCATCTTAATTGTTGTGACATTTTGGCAACACTAAACTTATTTGAAAATGAGGCAAACAATGCCAATCAAACAAAGATTCTAAAATCCCAAACAAATTGCCAAACAAACAACCAAACAGCTTATTTGATCACATCAGTAATATGATGATCCCAACAGTTAGTCTTTCCGTCACACAGTGATGGTAAATTTTGGCTTTTACTGAATTTCTGCCATTTTCTGCCAAATTTACACAAATACTGGAGAGCAACAACTACTAACTCAAAATTAAATGTAAACATCATTGCTGATGCTAAAATAACTAGAAATACACATTGTATTTGAAAACACGTTTTTACATAAGATATTCCCTGGTTTAAAATCTGTCATTCTTTTCATGTGCCATATGGTGATAATAAATCAAGCTGAGATTGAAGCAAGTCCTTAAGCTTTGTAATGGAGATATAAATGCATGCAGTTGTAATGTCAATTTGTGTGTTTTAATGACTATTTTTTAAAAGCTAAGTTTTTGAGTCATTATCAGAATTTTTGTAATAAAAGTAAGCCTATAAGGTTATATAAAGGTGAGGTAAACTCCTCCAATAGTTTTTTTTGCGGATTTTTTATTACCGCTACAAGGAATGCGATTCCCTGTAAATTGAAGGATTTCTCCCGACAGCTTCACTCCGACCCCCAACAGGATTCGAACCTACGCCATCTGGGGAAGCACTTACACTCGGCACTTTTAAGAACGCGCTAGTACGCGTGGCCACTCTGGCTTCCTTAGTTTCCTGCATTTTTTAATGTTTCTTGAGCCAATTTTTTTGAGTCTCAATATTAACAAAATCTCGATACAAGCAATATTTTGAAGCTGACAGAAAAGTTGCTTAAAATGAGATTCCGTTGTAATGCATTTGAAACTAATTCGGTTTTTAGCAAGCAAGCATCTGCAAATCAGACTTTGTTAGAAGAGAATGTTAAGTTGTAATTTATACATCAAACATATAACAATTGTATTGACTTAAAAATAACAAGTATTTTTCTTCAAATGATCCTTGTAAGACTGTGTTGTAATTGTATTTGAAAAATATATCTTTGGCTTTAGTATTCAAATTTTAAAACGTTTTGCTGTTACGATATTTAAAGATTTAAAAAAACCAACAATTCTCAGCTATTGTGTTCAAATAGTGATCGAGCATTACAGAATTTAATTGCATGCAAGTTTTAACTCCCGGTGTATATTTAAGACGAAATAAAAGTGCTCGATTTGGCCACCCTGACTTCGAGGGAAACTCAAAAACGAATCGAGGATTACAGAATTTAATTGCATTCAAGTTTTAACTCCCGGTGTATATTTAAGACGAAATAAAAGTGCTCGATTTGGCCACCCTGACTTCGAGGGAAACTCAAAAACGAATCGAGGACATTGATTTCACAAACTTCTTCGATGCAATGAGCTTTTTAAGGGATGGTAAGGCCATACTTAGACCAGAAGTGCCAAATTTTATCCCTTCAATTATTGAATATTATAAACTGCCGAAGTTCACTCCAACGCGTGTTCTCTCTCTTCATTTCTTTATTCCAACTCCCGTTTTAGTAGCAAATCAGGTTTGCCAATAGGAAATACTGATTGTCACAATGATATTGCCAGTAGGGGAAGACAGCCCCCACGGCGAAAAAGATGGCTTTTTGCAAAGTTTGGTAGATGCTTTAGCAACCATTTACTCGTAAGCAACCATTGTACACGACACAATGGTTGTTTACGAGTAGGATACAAACTAGAGCACACCTCCCAAGATCTCTAATGGATATAATAAATGAATTGGTCTTCGTAACATTTTTCCGTTGCTTGTTTTGACTAACGCGGACCGAACCAAATTGTCGGTTGTTGAATGTGTAGTATTCCCGCCTTGCTCCCTTTTATATGCTCGTGCTCTTACTCTAGTCAATCTATTTAAGTATATATATCTGTGTCTCAACGACAATAAACATCTAGTCAATCACCAACACTCGACCATGCTACATGGCGCAGTCGGTAGTGGCCGCCGTACCGGCGGAAAGACCTCGCCCTTCTCCCTTCCCCTTGGTCGGGGAGACGTAAGTTCGTGTCGCATGCGGGAGGGCCGTGGATGCAGCGGGTGGACGTGGTGCAGCGGGATGGCCATGGATGCAGCCTACGTCACGGTGGTGCAATGGAAGGCCCGTGGTTGCAGCGATCCACCCGTGGGTGCAGCGGAAGGCCCGTGGATACAGCGGACGGTCCATTTGAAGCCCCGGCCAAGACTTGGGACGGACGATGCCGTGATCGACGGACGATGCCGTGATCGACGGACGATGCCGTGATCGACGGACGATGCCGTGATCGACGGACGATGCCGTGATCGACGGACGATGCCGTGATCGACGGATGCCGACGTAATGGAGATGTGGTTTCCTCTAGTCAATATTAATCATTCTAGTCAAAATCTGTGATAATCATGTAAACCCATCTGTGATATATCTTATGTAATTTTCAACTTGATGCCCCCCCCCCGGGAAGGGGGAGATGTAGTATTCCCGCCTTGCTCCCTTTTATATGCTCGTGCTCTTACTCTAGTCAATCTATTTAAGTATATATATATCTGTGTATCAACGACAATAAACATCTAGTCAATCACCAACACTCGACCATGCTACAGAATGTTGGACTTCTGTTACAAGTGCCAAAGGCCATGAAGAGCGGGGTACATTTTCTACGTGCAGGAGGACCACTTGTCCCACTTTCAAATTCTCTTTCTCCGTCAACCATTTTCCTCGTTGCTGTAACGCTGGCAAGTAAAGTTTGGTCCATGCTCGCCAAAAATGTTGAGCAACCAGTTGTCTCTGTTTCCATCTTTTGGAAATGTCTTCGTCTTTCGATCCTTCACACTGTGGTAAAGCAAGTAAATCATGGCCAAATCGAAGTCTGTTAGGCGTGACTACGTCTTCACCAAGTTCCTCGGATAAAATTTGAAGGGGTCGGTTGTTTATCTGGCACATTATGGATTTCAAAATGGTGGAGACTTCCCAATCGGTGAATTTGCCTGTTCCCAATACTGAGCGTAGAGGTCTCTTTGCTAGTTGAACCGACCGCTCAGCAATGTTCTGATGTGGGTTTTTTTCTGGGACAAAGTTCCATGTTACTCCAGACCACTGTGGACTTAGCGCTATTCCTTTTTGAATTGACTCTGCCAAGAAACGCAATTCTTTAGTTGCACAAACCAATGTTTTGGCATTATCACTAAATTTTTCAGAAGGTGTGCCACAATCATCTGTAAATCTGGAGAATGATGCCATAAAGGACTCGATATCCATTCCCAGTAACAGGTCCAGATAGGTATTTCGGCTGGCAAGGCATGTGTATATTAAAATGTATGCCTTTTTAGGGTTTTTCTCATGTTGTCATCCACCACAAGGGGTCCAGCAAAATCTAAAGATGTGGACTCAAAACATCTTGAAGGAATGCTAGTGCGAGACGATGGAAGGGGTGCCATTTGTTGGCTGGCTGGTCTGCAAGTTTGGCGTCGACACTTGATACAACTCTTGAGACTCTTCGTAACGGTTTTCCTTGAGTTTAAAATCCAAAACCATTGTCTGATCTGATGCAACGTTACTTGATTTTTTCCATCAGATGTCAATAAATGACATGCGTATACAAGTTGAGACACCCATCCATGTTTAGCAGGCAACACCGCTGGGTATTTTTGATATTCGAGCAAGTTCGCGTTTTTCGTTCGTCCGCCCACTCTAATGACCCCGGTTTCATCTAAGAAAGGATTCAAATTTGAAAGGGTTCCTCCCGAAATTAGACTCCCCCGGGAGAGTTTTTCTTTTTCAGGTGCGAAACATTCCAATTGAACATCCTTGGTAACTTGTATGTATGTATGTATGTATGTATGTATGTATGTATTTGGGTCCATGCTTATAAATTGTTAGTAAAAATGATAAAAGACATGACAGAAATGGTTTTTACAATAAACTAATATAAAGTAGTAAGAGAAATAGAGGAAAGAGATGAAAGCAAGGCGGGCCCAATTTCCTCTTAAGCCATAAGGCTTGTTTTCAAGAGGGTGAGAAGGGAGGGGTTGATTCGACATGCACAGATTCATTTTTATATCATTTATGACGTTCAGCTAAGAATTTCGGGTTTCGGATAGTCGGGAAAGGTTTGTCCCAATAAGTTCAGTCGATGGTAAAGCGCATTTGCCGATTCGGCTTCAGGTTGAGTGCGGATGATGATGAGTGCATGAAAAGCAGTTTTGGATATTGCACGTGACGGAGTATGAGACCGTTATGGCATTAGTTAAACCTTTGATCCATTGCTTTATCGAGTCTTTATTGGCATTGACTTTTAGATCTTTCTTCAAACTAAATTCGTTCCAGGTCCTTGCAAAACTGTAGTGTGGTAGGTTTTGATACCATCTGAGGCGGTAGAATGGCAAGTTAAAGTAAACTTCTCCATTTCTATGAACTGTTTTAGAAAGAGGGTTTATAATTGGTGGGATTTCACCCCTTGCAGAAAGAAACATGAATTTCAGTTGCTTCACCACAACCAAATCATTTATTTTTAGTGTGTTCAATCGCCTAAAAATTTTACTTGTATGCTCCGTTCTTTTCGCTTCAACAATCCATCGAATTGCACTCTTTTGTACCGTAATTAGAGGCTTTAAGGAAGATGTTTTGCCAAAGTATTCGATTCCATATTCTAGTCGTGATTTTAAAAGAGCGTCGTATAGAAGCTGCCTAATTTGTGTGGATAGTGTTGATTTGGCCAGAAATAAGGTAAAAAGACTTCTTCGTAGTGTTTTGTTTAGCTCTGAAGTGTGAAATTTCCAATTTAATTTGTCATCGATATGAAGTCCTAGAAACTTAACCGACTTTTCAGAATAGTTCCACCCAACTTGTTCTATTTTTTGCTTATTTACTGAGATGTCAAAGTTGAAAATGTTGTTATTAGGGCTAAAAAACATGTATTTGGTTTTATCTAGATTTAAAGTAAGTTTGTTAGCTTGAAACCACACAGATACGATCCCCAACCATAGGTTCGTCTCATATTCAAGAGTCTTTAAATTCGTACCAAAGTGTTGGAGTGTCGTATCATCGGCAAACATTGTGACTTTAAAAGCTGTTGCATTTGGAAGATCATTGATGTATATTAAAAACAATAAAGGCCCGAGAATACTTCCCTGAGGAACACCGCATGATGTAAAAACTTCATCCGACAAGCAACCATCTATGTCCACTCTCTGACTCCTATCTTTCAAGTATGAACTAAACCATCTCAATACGTTTGGACTAAAGCCATATTTTTCTAATTTTGCTAAGAGTATATCATGGTCTACGGTGTCAAACGCTTTCTTAAGATCGACAAAAACACCTATAGAGTACTTTGATTGTGAATTGGTTGAAATGTTTTGAAAGAAATTATGAATTGCATTCATGGTCGAGTGCTTTGGACGAAAACCGAATTGTGCATCGGTTAGATGATTTTCGTTGAAAGGGGTAAAAACTTGTTGGTACACTACCTTTTCTAAAACTTTTGACAGGGAGGATAGAATACTAATAGGTCGATAGTTGGACAAATTTGTGGAATCTCCCCCTTTTAATAGGGGCAAAACTTTTGCAGATTTCCATTCTTTGGGGATATAGCCAGAGATCAGGGAGATCGTTATCAAGCGAGCAAGGGGACAAGCTATTTCAGTTTTAATGCCTTTTAAAATCGTATTTGACATGCCATCGAATCCCTGGCATGGTTTGCTTGGTAAATTGTTGATTATTTTTAGAACTTTAGCGCCTCTTACTGCCTTGAAATAATATGTTCGTTTGTTAGCAATCGATGGAATGTGTTTGCAGGGATTTTCATCGTTGGAATTGGGTGCAGGAATAGCCTCCCGCAAACTTGATGCAACGGATGAGAAATATTGACCGAACTCGTTTGCTATTTGTTTCTTGTCTGTTAAAGTTTTTCCGTTTGTGATCAATTTGTTAGGATATGTATAACGTTTTACATTATAACCCAAGAGGTCTTTAGCTCCTCTCCACGTTTTAGCTGAATTTTTAGAATTTAATTTGAAAAAGTTAGCCCAGTACAATGTCTTTGCTTTTCTTATTAGTTTGTAGTAGTTCCTAGCAAATTCTGAATAGCTACGTTTATTATCCTCAGTAGGATGCATTTGATAGATATAATGCAGTGCCTCTTTTCTTTTCCGCGATGCAAGCAGCCCATTTGTCATCCAGGGGTTTAATTTACTGTTGGATTTGTTAGCTTTGATTGTTTTTAGGGGACAGGTCCGATGAAATACATTTTCAAGTTTGGTAGTAAATTCATTGAACGATACGACAGGATCGTTGAAGGGTAGATTCCATTTCACTTGAATGAATGAGAAACCACATCGTGACGTTGGAGGTTCTGAGACAGCTGAGTTATTCTTCCAACGAGAAAATCCACAAAAACGGGGTATTCCCGATCTTATCGGCCCCACTGTGGGTGTCAATTGCTTTGTAAGAGTTCCAGGATCTCATTGGTTCAGTGAAAGAGGGCACACAGGCCCTTTTTGGGCCCTTAAAGGCCAAAAATGATTCGGTCTCCGCCTTCTTCCAATACTCGCAGTTATACGAGCGTTGCCAGCTGCACCTCAACAACTCCAACATCTGTGCAAAATCGTAAAGCTAAAGATGACTTAATGTCGTTATCCCTGGACTTTAAATGCCCTGAGAATCCTAATGCTTCAGTGACAGACAAGGTTATTGCCGACTTCATTTTTATTGAATTGGGTATCAAGAAGTCCGAGATAACTGGAATCGTTGGTGGTGGAATTGGTCATCGAGCAGTTAAGGTCGAAACTGTCAAGCCAATTGACGTAGAGAAACGTTTCGGCGACAACCTCTCATATAAAAGAGATGTTGGTGAGAGAACTTGGATATGTTCAATCCGTAATGGGAGAAACGCTTCACCTTGGCCTTCAAGTTATTGGCTCATTTAAGGTATTAAGTTTGTTTGTTTGTTTGTTTGTTGAGGAGTCAGAACGCAGCTTCGCAGCTGCGATCTGATAGAGGCTGTCCGCCATATGGGGATATTGCCGCTCCACTTGGACAAGCTAACAAGCAAGCATTAATTTTTACCTCACCCTCGGGAATGACCCCAGGTTCGCCCATTTAAGCCGTCAAGGGCCGTGACTACTGCATGTAACTGAATACCACAGGCCACTAGAACTCGGCAAGCCCGGGATCGAACCGGGGCTTGCCTTGTTTGCATTGAAAGACAGTTCAACGCTAAATTTTGACTCCGAAGAGTTGAGTTTGGAAAGTTGTGTTTTTTTGCATTTGAAAGACGGTTCAAATGCTAAATTTTGACTCCGAAGAGTTGAGTTTTGAGGGTGACAGTCAGCCGGGATCGAACCCCAGTTTTCCGCATGACAAACCGACGCAGTACGGACTACGCCATGCCTCACCCCTAAGGTATTAAGTGTAAGTTTCTTATGCTGAATTGACTTATTCTTGCTTAGATTTCGTCAAGTGACGTTTATTTTGGAGAGAAAGTTTGTAGAATGTTATTCTAAAAATGTTTTTAACCATTATTTTTCAAATTACTATTTTGGACACTTTTGGACACTCCTATTTTTGGACAGCCTTATTTTTGGACACTTTTGGACACCTTTTGGACAGGGGTGGACAAAATGTCCAAAAATCAAATGCCCACCCTGACCATGTGTAAGGGGTCCCAAGATAAGCCCATACTGACAAAATAGCTGAGTTTTTATACCCTGTGACAATTTGAGTTGTTACAGAAATTTTTCGTTACCACACGCCGTTGATTTCAATTGCAAACACGAAAGTACGTAAGTTGCGACAAGAAATCCGGTGGCAAAAGTTATGAAAAGGTATTGAGACGTGGTTTACAAGCTTAGCTTTCTTTAAACGATTCTTGTTGCAACTTACAGAGTGGGGCAGAAGTATCCGGACAAAACTTTGAACATAATTTACAGCATCAAGAGCTATTTTTAGCCAATTGTGTATTTAACAAAAAAGTTTGGACAACAATTAAGAACAATTTTATTCAAAATGGTCACCGTTGGGCTTAATGACGGCGTCCAAGCGGCCGACAAAGGCCGAGCAGGCTTTGGCGACCTCGGCCGTGGAGAAGGAGGCCATGTTCCGCTTCACCGACGACTTCAGAGACGCCAGGCTGTTGTGGGGCATCTTGTTGACCTTCCTCCTCAGCTCGGACCACAACTAGAAGTCGCATGGGTTGAGGTCAGGGCTGTTTGAAGGCCACTCGTTTTTCTTGACCACCACGTCAAATTTGTTGTTCAAAAAGTTCATGGAAACATTGGACACATGACACGGAGCAGAGTCCTGGATCCACATGAATTTGGTTCCTGGTGGGTACGAGGTTGCCAGCCAGGGCATCATGACCTTCCTTAGAAGCTCCACGTACCAGGTGGCGTTGAGCCTGTATTTGGGAGGGAAGACATGGGCTGGCATCACCTTCCCGTCGTTTCTGATGAGGCCAAAGACCATAATCTTGGCAGGATTCTTTGCCTTCATGATGGGAGGCATAACGGTTCTGTTCTCGGCAAGCAATGGGTTGTTCTGGGGGCTGTACGCGCCATCCACCGTGAAGATTGACTCATCTGAGAAAAGTCTGACCGTCCTCAGATTGACCTTGCAGATTCTGCGCAACTTCTTGCCCCTCTCAAGCCTGGTGGCCTTCATCTTCTCGGTAAGAAGGTGGCAGCTGCCTCTGACATACCGGGTGTCCGGAAACAACTCGGAATTTTTTTTGGAGGCTTATAAAATCAAAACTACTCAGCCGATTTGCATGAAATTTTGTTAAAAGGTTGCGAAAGTCTTCAGCTTTAATTGGCGGTGCTGTAAGTCAAAATCGGTCCCCTCAGTCAAAAACGGCGGCAAAATGAGTGAGCTGCGTGAAAGGATCGTCGCGCGGATCCTGGAGAACGTGAAATAAATGACCAATTCCAACTATGGTACTTTTTATATATCATATCATATCATACCATACCATACACAAACGGCAATACGAGTATGTAACCACAATGAAAAGTGTGTTCCGTTGGATTCGAGTCGATTTTCCGGAATTATCTCTCGATTTACAATTTGTGTCATTTGATCAAGGCTCGGGTTAAGCGATACTTTTCGAATCAAATCAGGCCCTAATGCTCTTGTTTTATGCAGTACATTCCGTATTTCATCCAAATTGACAAGGTTTCCCGCTCTTAAACCATGGAGCTTTATGAGTGGATCATCTGCATTAAATATAAGCCCCAAGAGCTTGTCAAAGGACGGCAAGGCCCTGCCGCCCATCTGGGTGAAGGGCAACTTTAACAGCACCCAGTACAGGTACCTGTTGGCCCACAAGGTCTTCCCGGCCCTGGACAGGACCTATGGGCGTGGCAGGTGGGTGTGGCAGCAGGATGGAGCCCCCTGCCACACCTCCGAGGCCATCCAGAAGTACCTCGTCGGCAGGCTGGGGTCCAGGGGATTCTGGCCCAAGGACTTTTGGCCACCCAGTTTTCCGAACCTGAATCCCCTGGACTACCATGTGTGGACGCGTGTGGAAGAGAAGGCCTGCTCAAGGCCCCACAGCAACATCAACGACCTCAAGAAGTCCGTGGACGCCGCCTGGAACTCCATGAACATGGAGGACCTCCGCACCAACTGCGGCGCCTTCAGACGCCGCTTGGAGGCGTGCATTGCAGCCGAGGGGTCTATTTTCAAGAAATGATGTAAGGTACGACAAGCCCGTCACTTTACAATAAAATAAATTTTCTGTGAGACCCCATGCAAACGATCTAGGCCTTGATGAAGTTAAGTATCGGAAAATTCCGAGGTGTTTCCGGACACCCAGTAGGAGGTCATGTTCAGGTCCTCCTTGACGGCCCTGGCCACAGTCTTCTTGCTCACGGACCACCTGGCTGCGTGGGCCGATATGGACACAGCTGGGTTGGCCTTGATGGACCTGCTCAGGCCCGCCAAGAACCTGGGGGTCCGCTTTTTTGCCCTGTGGGGGCCGCAGGGGGCGCGGCCTGTCCCTCGGCCAGACTGCAGCCTCTTCACGACCTCGTAGACGGTGGCCCTGAGGTATTTGGTTGACTTGATGATGGCTCTGGCGTCCTTGCCGGCCGAGAGCAATTCAGCAATCACTTTACGCTTTTGTTCCTGGGGCTTCATTTTTCCGTATTTAAACAAAAAAAAATTAACAAACATTCAAAACCGGTTTTTGGTCAAACCAGAAAAACGCGGGAAATAAAAATATTCCTCTTACTTCAGGAGATATACGTCATCCAAGTTTTGTCTGGATACTTCTGCCCCTCCCCGTACGTACTTTCGTGTTTACAATTGAAGTCAACGGCGTGTGGTAACGTAAAATTTCTGTAACAACTCAAATTGTCACAGGGGATATAAACTCAACTCAGCTAATGATATGACTGTTCAACCCTTCTTCCTCATTGCAGATTACTCTCCTATTTGTTAAAATTATCATTCCAGATTTAAGGGATTTATTCTTAAGTAGTCATTTAACTAAAGCTTTTTAAATCTTAACATTTTAATCTAAGAATTCGATTTCTCCCCCTAGAAAATTATTACCTTCAACATGATACCTAAAAATTCTTAACCTACAGTTCACATTCGTTCAAAGGGTGGGTGATAACTGATCAGCAATGGGTTGAGGATTCAGAGTCCCTTTGATAAGATATGACGGCAGTGATGGCATATGAATAGAAGCCATTTCTGCCACCTGGCAGAAATTGGTGGCAGAAAATGGCAGAAAGTGGCAGAAATTTATTTTTCTAGAAACTCATGTAAATCAATATATTTGTCTTCCCCTACTGGAAATATTATTGTGACAATCAGTATTTCCTATTGGCAAACCTGATTTGCTACTAAAACGGCACACGGTGTTCCGAATGGTTTTTTAGGTTTGAATCAAAATACCCAAAAACACCATGGCACTTTTTGGACCCACAGTTCAATGGGAAACAACTTTACTTTTATTGTATTATATAAGATTAGGTCCAGGGAAAAAGTAATATACCTAAAAACCTATTAAAAATAACATTTTTAACCATATTTTTTAACAATATTTAATCCATATTTGATAACAGCTGAGTTATTTGACTTTGAATGGTCCATTTTTGACCCCAAAAAGCCGAAAGACGCTACAGTAATATGAAAAAACAAATTCCCAAAGATTTCACATAGTTTTTCAATATTACAAAAATATTTAGAGACCATTTTGTTACCTAATGAACCTAACCTAACCTAACCTAACCTAACCAAATTGAATAAAAATTCATTCAGCAACAGCTGAGTTATTTGACTTTGAATGGTCCATTTTTGACCCCAAAAAGCCGAAAAACGCTAGTTATATGAAAAAACAAATTCCCAAAGATTTCACGTAGTTTTTCAATATTGCAAAAATGATTTTTTTTCAGTTTTGGAACTTATGTCAAAATAGCTCAAAATATGAAAAAATATCACTTAAAATGCACTTATATAAGATTTTTGAAAAGTTATTTTCATAACAATTTAGGGTACGCTATGATGTGTGTTGTGCCAAAATTACAAATAAAAATGTCTAACAGAGTCATATCCAAAATTACGATTTCTAGAGGGACCATGTTCAAAATGGACTAAAATCGAAACTTGAAACATTAACCGATTTCTTCAAAACTTTAAATTATTACCCAACTTTGAGTGTCTTTGATACTGCAAAAGTTTTTTATTGGAAAATGTATTTTAAATACCTTTTAAGTGATATTTTTTCTTATTTTGAGCTATTTTGACATAAGTTCCAAAAGTCCAAAAAAACATTTATTTTTGCAATATTGAAAAGCTATGTGAAATCTTTGGGAATTTGTTTTTTCATATAACTGTAGCGTTTTTCGGCTTTTTGGGGTCAAAAATGGACCATTCAAAGTCAAATAACTCAGCTGTTGCTGAATGAATTTTTATTCAATTTGAATTCATTAGGTAACAAAATGGTCTCTAAATATGGATTAAATAGTTTGTTAAAAATGTTATATTTAATAGGTTTTTAGGTATATAACTTTTTCTCTGGATCTAATCTTATATAATACAATAAAAATAAAGTTGTTTCTCATTGAATTTTGGGTCCAAAAAATGCCATGGTGTCTTTGGGTATTTTGATTCAAACCTAAAACGCCATTCGGAACACCGTGGGCAGTTGGAATAAAGAAATGAAGAGAGAGTACACGCGTTGGAGTGAACTTCGGCAGTTTATATGGTGCATCGTCCAAACGGAAAGGTTTTTCCACTGAACCAAGTTGTTTTACTCGTGACCCTTCGGACACGACCCCTTTACTCTCAGTGTAGCGAAGTGGATCGAAGATATGCTAGTAGTTGGGATTAATTAGACACCAACACCACCGGAGAAATCACCGAAAAATGCCTCCAACGCCAACTTCAGGGCGTGAAGTGCCCACCCACGTTGAAGAAGACAAAAAGAGGCGCAAAACAGCCAAGCAAAACTTCACAAGAGTTGCCAATTCGATTTTAAATGACCTTAAGGGAGACAGCGAGGCACAGACAATGTTTGAAGCTCTAGACCTCCTGGAAAATAGATTTACCATATTGTGTGTGGCACACGACTATGTTCAAGAACTATCCTCCGACAAGGAAGAAGATGCCAACGACAAAAATATTGGAGAGATTGAAAAAATCTGCACCATCGCCAAAAGTGAGGTCGAAAAGAAACACAAATCTCCCAACATCAAGTCAATACTAACTCCTGCTAGTCAACGAGATGTCGTTGAGGATAGTTTACTTCCAAAATGCCCTCTTCCAACCTTTGATGGAACCAGAGAGAAATATTTGACATTCAATTCTGAGTGGAAGACTCTGAAAGTTCAGACTTCTGAAAGAAGCCCTAAAGGGAGAAGCCTTTGATGTTGTGGAACATTTGGATCTTACAGAAGACAATTATAACAAAGCCCTTCTTCGCCTTGAAAAGAGGTATGGAGGTGTCAGCAAAATCATTGGTGGGATAGTCAGAGAGATAGTTCATTATCCCAGTCAACCAGGATCCACCAAGGATCAAAGAGCCCTTGCAAACTTCTTACACAATAAGACCATTGCTCTGGACAGTCTCAAAGTAGACATTGACGCCAATCCAAGTATCTTGCTCCCACTACTAGAAGCCAAACTAGACCATGAGACTGTTAAGCAATGGAACCTTTTCACTATGATGAATGAGATTGAAGAACCGAAAGTTGACCAATTCTTCTCCTACATTGAAAAATATCTCCAAGCCAAAGAAGACTCCGAGGCCTCCATTAAAAATGATATAATCCCCACTGCTATTGCCTTCACCGCTGTATCAAAAAATGAAAAATCTCCTGATCCTCCGGCAAGCAGAAGAATATTCATGTGTGCCTTCTGCTCCAAAAGCAACCATCATTATCATCGTTGCAAAGTAACCAAACGTATGACAATTGCTGAGCGATGGGAAATGGCCAAGAAATCAAACGCATGCTTTAAATGCCTCAAATGCAACCTCGATCATCAAATTAAAGACTGTCCAATAAAAATTCAGTATTTGAAGTGCGACAGAGTTCACAATCCCCTTCTTCATTCAGATTTAAATAACGAAAAACAAAAGAAATGACTTGTGACAGTTGCTCCCGTTAAGACCAAACAATCATCATTTCTCCCAACTTTTCCGTGCACAATTGGAGGAAGTAATATAAGATTGAGGGGCCTAATAGACTGCGGAGCAACATTTTCTTATGTCAAACAAGCTTGCCTACCACCAACAGAAATGCCCAAGACAAAACGAACATTCCTTGAACAAAAATTGGGTCAAGAACCAAAATCTAAAACTTACGAAGAGATAAGCCTTTCCTTGTGTAATATCAAAGGTCAATTTTGCACGCAACTTGAATGCATGATCACACCAAACATTGCTACTATTTCTGGTCAGCCCTAGAAATACTAGAAGGCAGAGATTGGCATTCAAATCTATGATTGCCCGACCCGGCACGGACTGTCTGTGACGTCATTCATCATGCGGGAAGCCAAAGTTCATGATTAAAGGAACCTTTTCTTCTAAGAAACACATCTAAACTATTTCGCTCATCTGATAGGGCAGTTTGGTTATTGAAAATCCTCAAGTCTGCTGGAAATGTGTCTAAGGTATTAACCCGATATGCAAAAAGTGAATTTCAACTATTGTGGAGTTTAAACAGGGGCCGATTAATTCACATGATCGGATGATTGACAACAAAATCTCAGTGATGTGAAATCTCGGCTTGCGCAAGTTTTTCACGGGAGGTGGCAGGGTAGGGTTACCTCTTAGAGAATGGGTGCTTTGCTCTGGTATATGAGCAAACACGAATTTGAGGTTGATTTGCAACCCTGCTCAGAAGTCACGAAAGTCATGGATGCCTTGCCTTTTGTCGCTTCTTAAAGAAAAAAAACCTGTTTATGAAGGCTGGTAGACAGTGGGGAGTATGATTTTACTTAAGAAAATTGGCAACCCCAGCACCAGGTCAGATCACTACAAAATCAACAAAGAAGAAGTACTCTGGTTTGTTGTTGAACTTCGTTAGAATTAGCTGAATGTTCAACTGAATGCTCTTGACCAATCACCAGCGTGAATCATCGGCACCGTGTGTTAGCCTACGAATGCCAATATCTATCTTAGTGTATCTAGTCAGCCCAATAAACCTCCCAAATGCGATGACCTGCACCTGGCACAACAGTTTCCCCACCATGACCTGGATATTGATATTCTCATCGGTAATGGCTAGTTGTGGCACCTATTGCTCAATGAAAAAATCCAAATGAGGGTGGGTAGCTCTCTTACCTACGAAATTTGGGTTTGTAGTGACAAGACAAAGTGAAACCACATGTTCTCCAAAGTGCCAATGCCAATTAACCATGTCCGATGATAACATTGACCAACTTCTCCGCACATTCTTCAGCCACGAACACATCGGCATAGAACCAAGTCCGGAAGTAGAAAACAACATCAGTGAAGAAGAACAACGAGCAGAAAATTTATTGTTTGAATCGATTGTGTACAAGGATAACAAATATTATCTACCAATATTATTTGATCCATCAAAGCCCAAGCCATCGAACAATTTTGATGTAGCATTTGCCAGGCTAATAGCATTGGAAAAGAAGCTTGAAAAGGATGGAAATAGAAGGCTGTACGATGAAAAAATTAAAGAGCTGGTGGAAGACGGTCATGCAAAAATCATCAAGGTGTCAAATCCAAAAGAAGAACCCGGATTTTACCACCCACATCGGCCAATAATTGATCAAAACAGGCAAACAACTAAAGTGCGACAAATCCTGGATCCAACTGTCAAAGACAGAAGTGAAATCTCTCTAAATAGTTGCATTTTCAAGAAAAAAGTTACAACGGGGAATAACAGACATTTTGCTCCACTTTCGATTATTCCTATGTGCAGTGACTTCTGATTTAAAGCAAATGTTTTTCTCTTTTGGGACCCTTGAACCTTTTAAACAATATCAAAGGTTTTTGTACCGATCAAATTCAGATGAGAATCCACAAGTCTATCAGTTGGAAAATGTCGTCTTCAGCATGACCGACAGCCCTTACAAGTGTCAGGCTGTGTTTCACCACTATGTTCAAAAATATTCCTTCGTCATGCCCGATAATGCACAATGTTTGTCAAACAACACATTTATTGATGACTACCTGGATAGTTTCAAAACTCCAGAAGAAGCCCTAAAGTTCATCAACGAAGCAACCATAATACTCCAACAAGGAAATTTGACTATCCACAAATTCAATAGCAACAGCACATACATCATGAACGCCTTGCCTGAAGAGATAAAGGTGAGCTCTACCAATAATGATGAATACTACAAAACCCTTGGCGTCAGTTGGTCTCCCCATAGAGACAACCCATTGACTTCTATTAATACTAGACCGCGTGTAAGCCTAAAATGTGTCTCCGGTCGCCAACTGTTGAGCGGACACAAGTGCGGGAACATTTGAAATGTGTGACCAGGCAAATGTCAAGCATGCAAGTGATGAGTCAAATTTGGAATTCAGTAACGTTTTTGGGTCATTTTTTGTTATTGCTAGTGGTCACTTTCTTGAAAGAACCGAAGACCTCACCAGGTGACCATGCCATTGATTTGAATACTTCAACTAGGAACCTATACACTCAATAAGTCATTGGTGGGAAGAACACAAATTTAAGCTTTTGCGTTATGTAGCGTAATCCAATGCATTTATGGACAAAAACTGACTTGTAGCCTCAAGAACGAGTTTTGAAAAGTAGGTCTTGACTTGCATGTTTGGTCACACTAACTGTCCGCTCAACAGTTGTGAGGGAGACATTTCCCTCATGAAATCCACGCATTCTGCCCCGCTTGCCAAATCAGCCGGACTAAAGCTTGCACGCTATCTAGTGATTATAATTGATCCAAGACATAGGCGTAGGAGGCAGGGGGGGCAGGGGGGCAACTGCCCCCCCTGGCCTCCGGAGACTGCTAAAATTCGGGCAAATGAGTTGAGATGTTCGGGCATTCGGGGAGGGGAAAAATGATATTAAATAACAAGATTAATAGTAAAAATACTGAAGAACCAGACAATAATTAATCGCAAATAAATTGTGAAATTCGGGCAAATTTGGTGTTGCCCCCCCAAATAAACCACACCTCCTACGCCTATGATCCAAGAGACAACCTTTCCCTCGGCCACTTAAAGGTATTGTCAACTTCCAACCGTATCGACATCAAAAGATCAGTGGCTAGAACTGTCGGATCATTCCATGACCTCAACGGCTTTTTATCTCCCGTTCTGCTTGTGGGGAAATTAATTCTGAACGAATTGTGGAAAAACAAATTAACTTGGTCACACTCTTTTTTTTGGGGGGGGGGGCGGATTTTTAATACCGCTAGAAGTAATGGGATTCCCTGTAAAGAGAGTTAATGATTAATATAGTTTATAAAATTACCGTTTATATGAAATTTGATCTACCAATGAGTTACTGTTGGCAGATCTGTACAACCCTTGAATCGTGGGTTGGTCAGGAACAGTATTCAAAAATTTGTCCAATCCTGCCTTAAATGCTGTTAGAGGAACAGCTCCTGACTCAGATCATGACTTCTATCATAGTTTGTGTTATTTCAGTCCACAAGATTCGTAAAGTGGGTGGACGGTCTCTCTTGGGTAGGCAAAGCCGTCGAATATATGAAAGAATTCTCAAGTTTGACCAAAATTGTGAGAATCGAAGAGCATTAGACAAAAGAAATGGTTGGGTCGCTGGCATTGTTAGACTGATTGCCGTTTCTTCTAACAAATTTGGGATTGGTAAAACTGGTTCATTGGGCCAAGTAGATTGTGGTTGTTGAAGAAAAAGTGGTCCTTGAAACCAACGGGACAATTTCAATTCTTCAATGGTTGCTCCTCTGGAGGCTAAGTCAGCAATGTTGATAATGCCTGGACAATGTTTCCATTCGCTTGGTTGTGACAATTTTTGAATTTCCCGGATTCTGTTTGCAATCCAAACTTTCCATTGACCATGAGGCTTTGCAATGTTTTGAAGCACAGTTTTTGCATCACTGTAGTATACAAAATAATCTGGTTGGAATGGAAGATTTTTTTTTCACATGGTTCATCAATCTGCTCAACATGAGCGCCGCTATCAATTCCAAGCGGCACAGACTTTTGGGTGTTAGTGGCGATGTTTTCGTTTTTACATGACTAACTTGACGCTGACATTCGTTCCATAATTGACTCGCAAATATGTAACGCATCCTTGGGCTTTAATGCTAGCATCTGCAAACCCGATGAGACCAATGTCTACCACTTTTTTTGGATGGTCAATGAGGCAACGATCAATGAATATTGAGTCTAAGTTAGCTAGATCTTTTTTCCACACATTGAACTTGTTTTGAGTCAAAAAAATCCAACGAGTCAGAGATAGTATTACGATGCTAACTCTGTACAAGTCGATTGTTCAGCCGCATCTTGAATATGCCTCACCCATTTGGGCTCCAATGAGTTCAGCCGGTTTGCAAAAGGTCGAGCAGGTCCAAAGATGTTTTACTAGGAACATCACAGGAATGAGAGAGCTCTCGTATTGGGAGAGGCTCAAGAAGTTAGGGCTGTACAGTACTCAGAGAAGGTATGAAAGATAACTATCTGATACTGTATGTTTTCAAGAGCATTCATGGGCTCTGTCCTAACCCAGGCTTTGAGATCAG